>QOCX01003129.1:0-18717 GCA_005959815.1 Sarcophaga bullata
GCGGCGTGGAAGTTCCCCTCCTCGAAAATTCGTCTGCTTGCTTATTGCATATTTTATTTTATTTTATTTTTTTATTAAGGTGTAATCAGTTAAGCTTTTTTATGGCACTGACTGTATATATCATAGTAAAAGACGATTGCAACAAGTTGCATAACAAAACTAAAATGCTTAGCTTCCTATTGATAAGTAAACAATGTTGATAATCCTGTCTGGGTTGCCATCAAATTGTTGCTAACCCATATTGTAGCAAAATTGTATAGAAACATGGAAATTAATTCAAACAAACTTGTTGCTGCTTTTGAAGTTTAAATTAAAAAAAGAAAAACTGACAACGAATTTTTTTTTGAACAACTATCAATCGTTCTACAAAACTTAACGTAATTGTTAAGAATATAAATATAAAAATAATTGAAAATAGCTGGAGAAAATCATTAAAACAATAACATGAAGACCGATAATCTTTTCTACTTGAAATAGTCGAATTGGTGAGTTCTCTGCAAAATATATATTAAAAAAAATATAATAAGAAATAAATGCAATCGTAAACAGAGAGAAATTTCAAACAAATTAAAAGGAAATAAGAAAAAAGGGAATGAAACCTATTTGTGAAATATAAATCGTGCGCATACCTACAACAGTGTGGTGTATAAGATCTGTTGTGTCTATCTGGTCTTTATGTAGTTTGTATAGCCGATCAATTGATTAAACAAACTTTTCCAAACAGACACTTTCAATTTTATCAAAAGTTTTATGTTCGGATAATAAGTGTTCCGTTGTTTCTGTTGGCTGCAGACACAATCTATAAACATCCACATCTGTGATTGCCAAAACTTTGTAGATAATGTCTTAATCTACAACGACTCGTTAGAAAATCCGTTAGTGGTTTTATCTCAGGCCTACTGTACTTGTAAACGTTTGAGCGATAATCGAACTATGAATTGATCGATACCTTTCCCTGTCTAAGCATTTTTGGAGGATTTCAGTGGCATAAGCAGAAGTCTATTTTCCAATCTTTGATTTGGCGGCTTTGTACCATTAAAATGTCTTGACTTCGTATGAAAAGATGCCTGGCCTGCCTTACGAGAACAAAAGGCGGCTGGTCCAAATAAAAACATTAATGGAGAAGGATCTCTGTTCGGATTAGTTTCAGACCTTTTTCGAAACAATTTAAGGATTTTAATAATTCAAGTCGGTTGGTTTTTATATGAACTTCAAGTGTTAAATATCTGGTTGGCGCCGTTTTATAATTTCTAGCCATCAGCTAACAACGCTTTATAGTAAATTTCATTCCAAAGTAATTTTGTAGGACTTTTTTGTTACGGTTTTCGGTCGTTCAAAGGTCACTACTGCTTCTCTGGGTGGAGCTAATTCGAAATATAAATTCTCCATGAATCTGGTGCTACATTACACTGAATTTGACCAATGCATGGGTTATGTTGGCTTAGTGGACCTCTGAGATTTGTGATTTATTAGCAGTATACCAGCGATTTAAGAAAAGTATAAGAAGATGAAGTCACATTACGTTCATGTGTGATGGCTGGTGGATCCTATTATGCCTGTACAGCTTGTTATAACTCTAAATTATATTTTGAGGCTTTTGGCGGCTACAGAAAATGTATTGGAAAAGAGATTGAAGTTTTTGCTTAAGATGTTCCATGCTAATTGTATATACGGTTAAGGAAAAAAGTTTACATACACCGTTAATTTTTATATTCTCCCCCAATAATTTCTATGTTATATTTCTTTTTTTTATATCAAATACGCTTTTTTACAACGCTATAACATCTTTTTCAATTTGGAAATAAACCAGCGGGAAAACAGTCTGCATACAGGGGTGTATGTAGACTTTTTTCTTTGACTGTACAAGACAAAATTGTTTCTTGGATAATTCAAAAAAGTTTTTTTTTTATTTCTGAGGAGATTTAATAATCGGTGGTATATAAAATATATCTCGATTGAAGAGATGACAACTGAGATATGATGGATCTTATTCTGCCATATCATATTCGGCATCGAAATATAAAATTTACTCTCGAGAGTTGTCGAAGATATATTTTTTTTTTCACATTTCGTTTTGGTGGAGCTGTCTGCTCAGAGGTTTGAACCGAGGCCTCACTTCTAATAAGTCTATACACTACCTATTAGACTACAGCCACTTCAATACGTGCTGTACCATATTAGTTAAGCATGCCATATTAGTTAAGAGTTATAAACGTTTATGACTCTTTTGTATGCTTATAATAAAATTTTTTTTATTTTACGTTTCATAGGTTATTACCGTTATATGCGTTATTTTGGTTGAGGTCAGTGCTGGTATCACCTATTATGGAATGCTTGTTTACGGAACCCTGGTTGCCTATACCATTATTTGTAGTGTTATATTGGTTGGTAAGTTCTTTTCTAAAGTTGCAATATGATATAAATGAGGCGTTTTTAAAAGCACTTTATGTGCAACAGGGGCCCGAGCTCTTTAAAACAATTTTTGTTACGATACGTTTGACGACTGACGCTAGTATTAGCCAAACGTCCACTGAACTTAAGTTCGATTTTAGCATAAGAAAATCAATGCAAATGCTTAACGAAATTATATTACGCTTCGTTCGGTAAACGCTCAAGTTGCCTTTCATTTCATATTCTAAAAACGAACGTATATTGCGTGTAGGCGCTTGGCTAACTCTAGCATGAGTTCTTTACTTCAAACTGTAAATTAAAAAAGTTCATCTAATAAATTTATAGATACCGTTAGTTCTCTTTCGAGACAAATGTATGTATAATTATTATGTATATAAATAAATACATACTTATTTATATACATTTAGTTTATATTACGGAATGTGTCCCAGCAAACAAAAATGTTTTTTATTTAAATAAAACATACAGTGGCTTAAACATATAATGGGACACTAGATATGAGATTATTCAAATGCCGATTTTTCCACTTCAATGGAAATACTTCAGTACTTTTGGCGTAAGCTAAATACTGAATTTTTTGCCCAACAATACTCAGGCGATTTTCAAGCATGGGGGATATATGTTTCCTGAGCAGCAATCCATTCCAATATTTGGACATTTCAAAAACAAAATGTGATGTAAAGTGCCGATAAGTTAAATATATTGGATACATTTCTTTCTACGAGGATAACAAAGTTGTATCTTCTCTATAATTCTTCTAAACTATTCCAAACTCTGGCAAAGACCCCTGAGCTTGTTGGAGAAAAATTTGACCGTAAGCTTTATAAATCCAGAATCAGCACATTGGAGCAGTTAAGTAGGTAAGAATGAAGCAACATAACCACAATCTCGTGTAGTCGATGCCTCAATGTTTGAAAGCATTAATAAAAGCAAAAGGTTTTGTTCCAAGCGTTAAAGCAGTGCCTTTTATTAGACTGCCCTATTATGCGTTTGACATGAAATTCGTTTGATTTTAAAAATATTAAAAAAAAAAAAACTGCAACATTATATATTCGCAATAAAATTTGTTGAAATATATCCATTGAAGTGAAAAAATCAGCATTTGAATAACCTCTTACCTAGTGTTCAATTATATGTTTGAAGCACTATGTATTTGGCGATAACAGTGAATAAAATTGTAATTCTAATATTGATTTCAATAAATCTTTTCAAAGGTAACATATTGGATGCGGAACTAGATAAAAATATGAATGGTTTGTTCTCTATTATTGCTGTATTTATTCATTACTGGTGGTGCCCTCATTATTTCTGAATGGGCCAATAGATCTGTTTATATACTAGCGAAACCAGAGATAGGGGCTTTGGCTACCGCGCCTTAATGGATCATCAATGTATTGTCTTTCTTGCAGACGGCATACTTATTTTCAAAAAGTAATGCAAAAAAAAAAAAAAACTAATGCGTTTTCTAATGTTTTCATTCGTCGCGAATATATAATTTTTAATAATAGTTTATAAGTATGTTTATGTATCATTTTTGCAGAAAACAATCACAAAATCTACATTCCTTGTTATCTTACCACTACATATTTGTATACATGAATTGTTTACAACTCTCTTCACTTTATTTATCTTATAAATTGTATTCATGTATGCACGTATATACATACGTACAAAATTTGTGTTGCTATTCATGTAGTTGGAAAAAGAATTTATCTTAAAATGAAACGTTTTAAAGAATAAAATATTTTTTTATTTTTTTTTTTACTGTATAAAATGGTTTCTTGGTATAGGTTCCATTGCCATCAAATTGTTGCTGACCAACATTGTAGGATATTTGTATAGAAACATAGAAATAAAAACAAACAAACTTGTTGCTGCTTTTGAGTTTAAATTAAAATTAAATTGACAAACGAAATGAAATTAACAACAAACACAATCATTCTGCAAAACTTAACGTAATTTTGGGAACAAAAAGAAAAAAAACAAACAAATAATTTGAGAAAAAATTAAAACAACAATATGAAGCTCGATGATCTTTTATACTTAAAGTAATCGAATTGGTGAGTTCTTAGCAAAATAAATAATAAAAAAATAAAATAAAATTCAATCGTAAACAACAAAGAAAAATTTCAAACAAATTCAAAAAGCGAAACAAAAAACAAAAAAGGGAATGAAACCTATTTGTGAAACATAAATCGTGTACATACCTATAACAGTGTGATGTATAAGATCTGTTGTGGCTATCTGATCTTTAGTTTGTATAGCAGATCAATTGATTACGCTGCATGCACAAACTATAAACATCCACATCTGTGATTGCCAAAACTTTGTAGATAATGTCTTAATCTACAACGACTCGTTAGAAAATCCGTTAGTGGTTTTATCTCAGGCCTACTGTACTTGTAAAGGTTTGAGCGACAATCGAACTATGAATTGATCGATACCTTTCCCTGTCTAAGCCTTTTTGCAGGATTTTAGTGGCACAAGCAGAAGTCTATTTTCCAATCTTTGATTTGGCGGCTTTGTACCATTAAAATGTCTTGACTTCGTATGAAAAGATGCCTGGCCTGCCTTAAGAGAACAAAAGGCGTCTGGCCCGATAAAAACTTTAATGGAGAAGGAACTCTGTTCGGCTTTGTTTCAGACCTTTTTCGAAGCAACTTAAGGATTTTAATAATTCAAGTCGGTTGGTTTTTATTTGAACTTCAAGTGTTAAGTATCTGGTTGGCTCCATTTTATAATTTCTAGCCATCAGCCAACAACGCTTTATAGTAAATTTTATTCCAAAGTAATTTTTCGAGGCTTTTTGTTACGGTTTTCGGTCGTTCAAAGGTCACTACTGCTTCTCTGAGTGGAGCGCCATCGAAATATAAATTCTCCATGAGTCTGGTGCTATATTACACTGAATTTGACCGATGCATGGGCTATGTTGCCTTAGAGGACCTTTGAGGTTTGTAATTTATGAGCAGTATACCAGCGATTTAAGAAAGTTCTATAAGAAAAAGTCAAAACTTTGTAGATAAGCTCTTAATCTACAACGACTTGTTTAGGAAAATCCTTTAGGAATTTTATCCTCAGACCTTCTGTACTTGTAAACATCTGAGCGGCTACCGAATCTGCCTAAGCCTCTCTTGGCGGATTTCAGTGCTACAAGCAGTTGTCTATTTTTAAATCTATGTTTTGGCAACTTAGTATCTAACTTAGTTAGCTTGTCAGCGGATATGTTTTCCATGAGGGTAATATTAAAGTGTCTTGACAGTAATGAGAAACAGCCTAGCATGCCCTTAAGCGAATGAATGTTTTGTCGACATTATGCAATGCTTTTAGACGTGTTATCTATTAAGATAGATTCTTTCCAAGTTTTCAGTCCTGTGATTTGAAAAAATATTGGAGGACACAATAGTGACAACAGTGCCAATCCTTTTGTCTATTCTCTCCGAAAAATTATTACCGAAGAAGAGTTCTGCAGGCTGCAGTCTATATTATTGCCGCAATAGAGGAGATCACATCCTTGTAACACTAAATCAAAAAAAGTCATAGTTTAAGCAACTTTGTTGGCTATTAGACTAGTTTATGTCGAGCTTTCATTAACCCTGGCTCATAAATCAGACTGATATCGATTTTTGACTTTGAGGATCATTATGGTTTGAGAAAATCCCACAAGAAAAAGTCAAACGGCATCAATTCACTTTATTTCAGTGAGATGACCATGCCCACAAATCGATCGTGCAGAATATTCAAGGTGGCATAAGCTAACTATTTACTTCTGAGAGTTTTTGCCTGACCTATGGTTTGAACTAAGACCTCACTTTTAAAATACTTGCTGTTCCATTCTTTAAGTTAAGAATTATAACCGTTTATGCTTGTGTATGCCCTTATATAAACTTTTTGTTTACGTTTATAGGTTATTACCATTATCTGCGTTGGTTTGTGCTGAGATCACTATTGATATCACCTCTTATGAAATGCTTATATACGGTACCCTGCTTACTTTACCATTATTTGTATGTTGTATTGATTGGTAAGTTCTTTTGTAAATGTTGCAGTGGCTTATAAGTCAGCTTGTAAAATAATTTTTTCGAATTTTAAAACAATTTTGTTGCGAAACTTTTGCGCCTAATGCTTAGAATTAACCAAACGTAAACAGAAGTTATATTATGGTTCGTTCGGTAATCACTTACATTGCTTTGCATTCCAATATGCCAGAACTTACATACGTTGCGTGGACGTTTGACTTATTCTAGCATGAGTCCTTACTTCAATCTGTAAATTAATAAGTAATTTTACAGGAACCGTTAGTTTGTTTTCAAGACAAATGTTTATAATTATTATGTATGTTGAAACAATGCATAGAAACTTGTTTATATACATTTATTTACTATTACGGAATGTGTCCCAGCAAACAAAATTGTTATTAATGAAAAAAAATTATTTAAAATAAAAAAATTTTATTTAAGTTTTTATATTTGGCGATAACAGTGAAAAAATCTTAATTCTAATATTGATTTTCAATAAATCTTCTCAAAGTACGCATACTGGATACGGAGCTAGATAAAGATATGAATGGTTTGTTCTCAGTTATTGGCTGTGTTTTATTCATTACTTCTGGTTGTCTCATTTATTTTGAATGGCACGATGGGACTAGTTATCGCAAGGAAACCAGAAGTAGCGCTTTAGCTGCCGGCGGTTTAATGATCATTAATGGTATTATCTTTCTTATAGATGCCATGCTTATTTTCAGAAAGTAAATGCAAAAAACACAAACGTTAAGTTTTCTAATGTTTTCAATTGTCACGAATTATATTTTGTATAATAGTTTTTAGTATGCTTAGTATCATTGTCACAGAAAACATAATCATCTCATTCCCTGTTAACCCTGCCACTATTCATTTTGTATACATGAATTGTTTACCAACTCTCTCTACTCTTATTTGTCTTAAACATTTTATTTATTTATTGTATAAATTGTATTATTTAATTGGAAAAACATTAATCTTAAAAGTAAACCTTTTAAGAATAAAATTTTTTTACTATAATAAAATGGTTTATTGGGTATGCTTTCTAGGAAATCGGCAGAAATTATTGCTTTGTTTTCATTTGAAAGGCCCAAGTCAGATGAAACTTTTAGAAATTTGTTTTAACTTTTAAGTAAAATACACAGGCTTGTATGAAACTTGTCACATAAGTCCTTGAAGGCAATAGCAAATAAAAAGTAAATACAATGTGCAGTTTTTACAATAAATACTCAGATAGATTGAGATCTTTTAATTCTAGTGATTAAATAATGGAAAAAAAGGAATCCACATTTCTTCGACAAAAGCCCTTCTCTTTTAAAAAGTGGATCTTGGCAGAAAGAGCAATGCATCAACAGGAGTATCAGGTATTTGCTTTTTCTTTTAAAACAAAAGGAAACTATAAAATTAGGTGGAAATAACTGCACAACCAATTTGTTCGTGATATATCAGCCGGATAATCGGCAATTTTGCCTACTTAAGCTTGATTCGTCCGTGTTGTCCGAACAAAATTACTTTTTACTGAGAGCTTTATGCAGCACGAAATACCAACAATTATTTTCTCGGCGACTTGCTGTCAGCAGATTTCTGATAAAACTTCTCGAGAGAAAATAAAATTGCCATGAAAAGTTGCTCAAAAATCTCTTGTTCGGATATGGTTTCAAACTGTAAATAAGATCGCTCATGTATAAATATTAGCACACACAACAATGTTTTGATCGAGATATTTGAACCGCGTGCTCTCGTGTAATAAGCCAATACAATACATTCAGTATGGAGTTGCTGCAAAAGAGGAAATGGAATGGTGTTATATGGAGGCAATGTGCACCTTGTAGAAGGTAAGCAAAATTTATTATTCTGTATTTTGTTTCTGTTACATTTTTTAATTCTCCCCTATTAATTATAGATACGTATCAATTCGTCAATTGGATTAATGAATACCAACAGTCCTATAGCCAAGTACCAATCGCATCTTAAAAGGACGATGCAATTGATCATTTTGAATTCATTCAATTAAACAGTAACGAAAAACGTAGCAGCATTAAAACTATAAAGCGTTGAACGACTTTGTGAAAGTATGGAAATTATTGTTGCTGCAAAAACAGAAAAGATTGAATTAATTCTTTGGAAAAAGTCAAAAGGAGCTTAAGATGGTCTCAAAATTAAGCTGGTTTGGTAAGTACATAACGCCCAAAATGATTTTTTTTAATATTCATAATCTTTTTTACTTGAGGGCTTATTGCCTCCTCTGAGCTTTTGTGTGGAATACAATCGTGTAAACTCAATATGTGATCAAAGCGTGTCGTTTTTCGTTCTTTAAATCAGGAATAGAAGAAACAGAGAAATATCTGTTTTTTATTTTTTTTTTTTGTTTCGTTTTTAACAACCGCAAATAAGAAAACTGTCATAAGTTCTTATTCCCTTTTTTAAAATACGGATAAAATATTTTCTCTATTTTCTATTTTTCTCTCTGATTGGTCATTACAAACCTTTAGTCTAGATTTTCACACCACTGGTGTTGTGTGTGTTATTTTTATGAATGAATTTCGGGATCTACAGTTAAAGACGATTCCGAACGATATATTTTTGAAAAACTTTTTATGGCAATTTTATTTACTCTCTGAGTTTTTGCCAGAAATCTGCTGAGAGGAAGTCTCCAAAGAAATATTTTTCATATTTTAGTTTTGATGTTTGACCTGGGGTTTGAACCGAGGCCTTAAGTCAAAGAAGCCATCACTCTACCTATTAGACTACGGCGACAACCCTTAAGCGAAATTCCATTACGGTTTGATAATCGCTCTCATTGCTTTTCATATTTTACAAACAAACGTACGTTCCGTAGACGTTTGAATAATTCTAACAGTTTCCTTTTATAAATGTCAAGAAAAGCGACAGCATTTCATGTGATTCGGCGTTAAAACACAAATTCAACAAGTTGCATACTGAAGCTTAAATGTTTAACAGGATTTTGAATTGTCAACATTGCTGCTAGACATGCCTATGTTGCCAATAACTTGTTGCTAACCACATTGTATAGAAACATAGAAATAAAGTGAAACATGTTTTTGTTGCTACTTTAAAAGTTGCATTGAACGAACAAACATGGATAACGAATGAAATGAAAAGCAATATCAGTACTTGTGCAAACCTTAGCGAGGACGCTACATTTGGCGGTTAAAAAAAAGAATAAGTGAAGATCACTAGAGTGGATATAAAATTAAAAATAATTAAAACAACAATATGCAGTTCAATAATCGTTTAATTTTGAAAATAATCGAATTGGTGAGTTATTTCCAAACCAAAAAAGAAAAAATAAAATAAAAAGAACAGTTAAAGCAAAATAAATAAACAATTTATGTGTGTTGCTCTGTTGTACTGTTTGTGTGTTTCTTTGGATTTTCTTTATTATTAAAAATAAAATTCTTTAATGTTTATAATAAAGATTTATACTGTGTAACTTAAAAACTTAAAACCAGAACACCTTTTCGGAAAATAATAAAAACAAAACCGAAAAAAAAAAAAATTAATATTTGCTTATGTGCAAATGGAAACTTTTTCTTTGTGTCTGGCAAACATATCCTCTGTTCATCTGTTGCTTTTAAATGATTCTCTAAGCATCTGTTGTATATTTTTTTTTATTGTTTGCAGTGTATTTGTAAATTTATGTTCTTCAGACCTTGACATTGTAGCTCTAATTTCTGCCGGTGTTACAAAAATAAAAACAAGTTTTATTCGACCGATATCTAATGACTATAGATCATGATGTCATGAATTCTTCAGGAGAATTCAAAGATCTTGTTTATAAATAAAGTTTCAATTGAGGCGTGTCTTTAATTTACTTACTTCACTTATTCGCTTTTTTGTTTGTTTTGTTTGTTTGTTAATTAAATGCAAAACGCGTATTTTGTCTGAATATGACCATGACAAAGCCGTAATTCCTTTTTGATACTTATTCTACGAGTAATTCATTTCATATTGTTTGTTTTGAAACCATTAAGAGTGTTATACTTTGTTTTAAAGACTAACCCTGAAAAAGTTTTTACATTTGTTAATAGCATATAAAATAAAAAACTTACAATAAAAATCTACAATGTCTGCAAGCGTAAGAATGAGAGAAAAACCAACAAATTATTCGAAAGCCAGTGCTGGCTGTGAAATGTTGTAGTGGTTAAAATGTTGGGGCCACAAAAGCGGTTAAAATCAGGGAAAAAACTGTGTTAAAAATAAGCTATACAGCATGACCTTTGACACCAAAGCATGAATATCATACGCCACCTTTTTGAGAAAGAATTACTCACGCACATTGTTTTTGCCCCAGTAATAATATTTTCAATAGAACGGATAATACTAGGCTGTGGTTGCTGTAGCATGCTTACCTGCTGGTGAATTCAATTGCCATGATAAAGCTTTTCAAATTCTGTGAATAAAGATACACAGAATTGCGTAATTTCAAAACCTAGTCCGTAATACAAACTTAAGTAGGTATGTATTGATCTTGTAAACCTGTTTACGTCATAAGGGTTTGCGATCTACGTCAACTTACGCTGCTTATCTAAACTCATCCACTTCTAGTGCACCTCAGCCGAAGTTATGCAGGATATTTCATATGGCTTTCAGATATTTTAAGGATGTGGATGTCCGCCATTGAGACGCTGTGCTTCACCAAATTTATTTGAAATTTTTTTTTTTTAAAAAAGCTCTATATTCACATAATACGCGTTCTGCTATTTCTGATGTCTAGAGACACAATCTGTAAATATCCTCATTAGTGTTGATCCACAAACGATTGTAAGAAAATCCGTTTGGAGTATGCAGGTTAAACTTGCTATACATGCGCCACTGTCTGTGCCTGCCAAAGATCTCTATGATTTCTTCAGCATTTGTATATTTTCCAGCTTTCGTTTCGACTGAGATTACTAGTTAGCGGTGGATATCGAAAGAATGAATAAACATAAGTAAACTTTTGTAAAACATTTTTCCTGTATCACCTTTAACTTTTTCACCTTCACCGCTTGGTTCGTATTTTATTTGATATTTCGGAAATGATGTCATTTACGTACTTATTTGACGGCTTCAAAGTTTGTTTTTGTTTTTATTTTTCATTTTGCTTCCCGTAATTGTGGTTTTGAATGTTGAAAACTAAATCAAGTTTGCAAAAGAAACCATTTTTTAACACTCGAAATCTTTATTTTTTTTTCTAAGCGAATTATTTTTTTTTTTGTTTTTACTTTCGGTGCCGGCTCTTAATTGATGATGTGAGTTTCTTTAGTTTGTTATTCTTCTTTGTGTTCTTCTATCTTTTGCAATGTTTCTATTCTTTCCGGTTTATCTTTCTTTAATCTTACTTTGTAATTGCGTTCAAAAAAAAAAAAAAAAAATTTTTTTTGGGAATTTTATGATCATGATGTCAGTTTAAAAAAAAAATTTTTTTTTTGTTTTTGTTGAGGCACATTTTTTATTATTACAAATTAATTTTAAATTGGAGTTACAAAATTGCATGTTTCCCGCATGGCAAATAATTCTATTAAATTTAATTATATTGTTAAATTAGTTAAATTGTAGTTTTGTTTTTTGTTAAATTTTTTTTTAAATATTTTTTTAATTTATAAACAATTTTTGAGTCAGTCATAGTGTGTTCTTTGGAATTTTATTTTATTTGTTCATTTTTGTGTTTTCCTTGTTTTTTGTGTGTTTATTTATTGCCGTTTTTACGGTCTGCTAATTACCGTTGCTGACTTTTATGAATGAACGGAATAGTTTAGAGAGCAACACTAATTTTAGGATTAAAATTTTTCGATAATATTGCATACGATTTATAATGCAGCAAGTAGAGCCATAAACTTTCGAAATTCTAAAGGTGCTAATGCTTATTGTATACAAACTTTCAATAGGGAAGCAAATGTCATTCTGTATTTCCATAATATCAAGATTCAAATTTATCGCTTTCAATTACATTTTTATTCCAAGGAATACTTAATTGTTCCAGGCGGCAAAGAGGTTACAAAATTCTTAAATAATTTTGCAAATGCTTACACAGTCATAAATAATAAACGCTATCAGAAATTGGCCACTAAGACTTATTATTTGCAGCCTTAAGTGTTTGTCATTAAAAGGAATTTTCGTTTCAATTTTCAATTTCGCAAATTGGACAAAATTTTTTTGTAGAAAAACAAATAAAATAAAAAAAAAAAACAAAAGAAAAATATTGTAAAAAATCACAAAATTTAATCCCCCTTAATTGTTTCTGAAGTGTCGAACACTTAGCGGAATTGTAATCAATTTACTGTTGCTATAACATTGGAAAGAAAGAGGTTTCTAGAAAGGGGGAAGTAAGCGTAATGAATGTTACGAAATAATACGTGTTATTTTTTTTTTTTTTTTTTTTTTGTTTTTTTTTTTTTTTTTTTTTTTTTTTTTTCTTGAAATCTTTCATATTATTTGAATTAAGTAAAGTAAAGTTTGAAAAAGTTTAAAAATTAAGAAAAAAAAAATAAGAATTAAATCAGTTAATAAATAAATTGAATATTTCACACACACTCTCTGTCTGTTAGACCAGTCTTAAATACACTTGTGTACGATGACAATTGCAATACAAATAGAATGTTTTCGAATATAAAATAAATAAAAAAATGTTTGTATAAAAAACACGAAATTTCAACAGAAAAGTAATGTCAACGTTTGTTTTAATATTTCTAAAGTTTTGTTTTAATTCCTAGTTCCATTTTTCTTTTTTTAACCAGCAAATGATTTGCACGTTAATAAGCCAGTCCATGAGGTGTTAAAAAATTAGATTTAAACATGCAATGGGAATTTAACGACGGCCTTTGGGTTATAAACCCCCAAACGCAAATTAAATCTGTTAAATTATATATTTACATACGTACATACTGATTTAACAGTTTATGAAATGTGTTAAATAGGTGTGTTCGTTATTGGGAATTATTATAAACAAAATGATTTTAAATCAAATTTTTTTTTATTCCACTGTTGTAGGTTATTTTCAAGTTATAAACAACAGAACTGTCAAAACTGAATACAATGTTATTTAGATAATCATATACGAGTATAATCAATATCAATCAATCAATTTATCACAAAAGTCTCGTGAAATCATAAGATTGAACAACTGCCTCTTAAAGATAATTTATTTATTACAGAGAGTGTAACGCTGCTCTCTACAATTAAAGTAATTATCAGCGCCTTTAATCAATTAAATATCATACGCCTTAACCCTAAATCAGAGTGTTAAAATTTTGGCGGTGAGCAACATATGATGCAATTGATGGCACGATTATGGATTACAATAGGACACCAGTTAAGTTGTCATGAAAGTCAGTTGCTATCCATAATCTATGGTCGTGGACTTACTTGCAAATATTGTATACCAAGCCTAGCGATAACACGATAGCACAGTACCTAGGCTGTAAATTGTTCTTAAAATAAAGTGGGTAACTTGAGTCGCCGTAGTCGAGTACGTAGTCTAGTATAAAGTGTAGATTCAAACCCTAGCTCAGACAAAAAACTTAAAAAAATATATCTTTGGCGACATCCTCTTTTCTGAGAGTAAATAAAATTGACATGAAAGCTTTTTCAAGTCTGTCTTACGGGGTGGACTTAAACTCTTAACTTAACTTAACTCTTAAACTGTACCTCTTAAGGGTAAAATAACACATACAACAAGGGTGATGTGAGAAGATATTTTGTAAACCTGACTAAAGGGTTGTAATGTCCAATTAAATAAGTAAAGTAAGTGAGCAATAATTTTTAACTCTTTAAGAAAAATCCTTGTGTAAATATATTATAGGATCTGCTAGAAAGTGAGAGCAACGTTTGCACTCAAACTTTAGCAGACATTATTCTGCAGCTGTAGTTTGCATCGGATTCTGTTGGTATCTGTTATATTATAGCCTCACTTCACACAAACCCTAGAATATCCAGTATGTTGTTGCAGAGCTTTAGTATGATTTTTGGATGTCCTAGGGGTTGTATTTTAGTGTGGTTTTTACAATCTCGTTGTTGGATTACAAGGTCTTTTCAGTATACCTTTGACTCTTTCTGTATCTCCTTTCAGAAGATTTTTATTGGAGATAGAACATAGAAACTCCCTTAGCTCTCTTTACCTTGCCAAGCACCTACATATGTATATTAGAATAAGTGATCATGTTCGTGAACATTGTGACACTATAGTTATAAATGCCCTGAACGTAAATGTGCAACTGCTAAAAGCAGGCCGTGTACTGTGGCATCCATGTTTAATGTTCCTAATCTGAAACATTCTTGCATCGAACATTACTCACATTAAAAACATTTTACAATTCAAATGAAAAACGAAAACAAAATAATCAGAAACAACATTCTGGCACACATATTTTCTGTTTTCTTATCAGTTCAGCTCAATTCACAATTAAATGTGGAGTGTTTTTTATTTGTTCCCTGCTTTTGTTCTTCTTAAAGAGGTCATTCATTGTGCATACTTTTATGATATTAATACAAACAGAATAATTTCATTTTACTTGTGACGATGACTAATTTATTCATACCACACCACAAATATAAAAATAAAATAAAAATAATCAGTAAATGGAAATTAACCACAATGGATGGTAGCAACACTTTTTAATGTTAGCTTATAGCATAGATTAAAATCGAACTTCTCACAGCTCTTATGTTGTGTGCGGTAATTTTATCCATGAGTGGCGGGACCTGATGTCGAACAACAGATTTTTGAGAAACTTTTCATGACAATTTTATTTAATCTTAGAAAAAATCTGTTGAATCCAATACAGTCAGGTGACATCCTTTGGATCTTATTACCTCTTACATTAGTATATGAAATGTTTAACAATCTTCAGATAAAAAGTATAGAAAAAATATATGTCGGCCGACAAGATATTTGTCGGTCTGTTATTGATATAAATAGTATTGGATGAGTTATCATTTATCAAGCATTTGTGATAAATTGTAAAAAAGAAAGAAAAGTAGCGCGATGAGATTAAATTACAACCCATTAGTTAGAATGGTAGGACGTGTGGCTATGTTTACTAGCAAGATTTCGCCAAGCTGTAATTTGGAATTATTAATTCAATAGAGAGAACCAATAATAAAATATTTAAAATCATTGAATCATTTTCAAAAATATCGCTATCCATCATGAAATTATTTTTACTTTAAAAATTTTAATTATTTTTTAATTATAACACGTAAATACCATAGCTAATCACCGTCCTACTTATTTAGCTACTTATTTAGCTATTCAGTGCACGCCATATTATTTCACAGCTTAAAAATTTAAATTCAATTGGTCAAGTAAATTACTCTGCCATTGAATTAAATATTCTACGAAACAAATAATGAAAATTGAATAAAAAAAAAAAAAAAAAAAAATATGACACACTTAAATGGCGTTTATTTGTAGAGGAGTATGGAATGATATCATCACTATGATTGCTATTATCATTATCACTGTCAGTGTTACTGTTTGGGCTATATAGTGTGTGCGTGTGTATGCCGATTTCAATATGCGGCACTTATTTTTCTTGATCTTGTGATGATGATGACATTCTCTCCAGTCTTAATTATTTTTTTTTTTATGGCTTCTGAACAAAAAAATTTCTTTTCACTTCCTATGATTTTACGCTGTCTTCAAAACAAAATTAAAAGCATTTTTTGTTTTGTCATTCTATTTACGTTTGGCTGGAAGAAAATATTTCTTTTAAATATTCTGCCTTTAATTTTCATTTAATTTATGGGCGCATACACAATTGAAGAATAAAGAACAAAGTATTTGTTTATTTTCGTTTTAATAAATGTTCACATAAATATTTGGAAATGTTTTTCGTTTATTAACATTTTCATTATTTTCAATTAAAAATTTTATATTTCATGCTCCCAGGAAATTTCCTTTACGTGCCCTGAGATGGTGCGACGGTGCAGTTTAATATTGGAAAAGTTTTTGAATGTTAATCTTAAAGTATTACTATTGAATTGGTTTACAATGTAATAATTTTCGAATAGTTTTCAGTACTTTTTATAAAAATCTACATTATTCAACTTTGTACTTCTTTTGAACGATTTAATTAAAGAACTTTTTCAAGTGCTCATATTATTTCAGAATTTATAAAAATTTAGCCGGCATTTCTTGTTATCGTGACACAAGTTTGGGGGATATGGTTGTGGCCTGATCAATTTTATTGCGATTAAACGATTTCTAAATAAAAGCAAAAAACACAAAATCTATTTATAATTATGAAGCATAATTTGTATTTAATTTCCTAGACACCACTTGAATTTATTTGGATTTTGTTTTCATTCAAAAGTATTATTTTTAATTCATTTGTTAAAAATAAAATACAAAATTATCGTTTTTTTTTTTTCTTTTTTGTATAGAATTTTAATACACTTGCTTAAATATTTAATGTTTAATGCTTTTTAAATTAAATTAATAAGAAATATTAAGAAATTCATTAAGGATATGAACTCTTACTTCTTTTCCTTTAGCACTCGGTAATCTCAAATGAGTTGGTCATCGTGGTGGTTCTATACACTCATACAACTTTCTTCCACTATTTTTTTTTTCCACAATTTGAAATTCTCGCAAATCTGTTGTTCGGAGTCGACTTTAAGCTGTAGGTCATGCCACTCATGTATAAAATGAACACTTCCAACATGGGTAGTGTGAGAAGTTAGGCCGTAAACTTGACAAAAGTATTGTAAAGATCAATTAAATAAGTTAAGTAAGTAGCCTATAAATGCAGCTCTGCTTCTCTAAATTTATCTCTTTTCTATGAACTGGGATTCTCTTCAACAATAAATTCGAAAAAAAAATTCTTTTTATTTTCCAACATAGTCCCTTAAGAGCTTAAAGCACATTATATGTCCAAAATCTAAGATTTGAAGAGATAATCAAAATAGATTTTTTTGTGAGGTAACTTCATCATTGATTTCAAATCTCTTTCCGTCGAGCCATTGCCTTAGGTTTGGACACAATAATTAGTCACTTAGCATAATATTTTATTCCCTTTAAGATAATCAGTATGTATTAATACGTGTGTATTGCAAAAAACGCTTGCTCTAACTTTATTGCCTGACAATTTAAATCCGTTGTCTTTGGCGCCAATTTTTGTTTTGTCTTGTTTTGTTTGTGGAAAATCCATGTTCAATGGCAGCCATTTTGCGGACAGCTTTCTCTTACTGGAGTGATCATTTAAAAGTGAAATTACTGTACGATAGTGGTACCCATGTTCTCCACAATCTTCCATATTTTCAAACTCAGATAAAGCAACATCATATCGAGCACATTTTTTTTCAATTATTTCATGTACAGAGACCTCAACTGGACGTCCAGGATGTTGGGTGTCTTTCGAGCTGGTAATTCAGCGCACAATTGAAATTGTTTATTATTTGTCGAGTTCTTATAGCGTTTATCTTAGCCTTGGTTTGAGTGAAAGGTTTTCTCCTCTTAAAAAAAACCGTAATAGCAGATGAATTTTAACTTTTTTTCCTCACCCATTTTCTTTGTAAATCGAGCAACAGACTGCTGTCTACGTGTTTCAAGTAAATAATGTAGTTTGTTGAGAATCTCTAACAGATGCTCTTATACTTTTAGGTCCACACTCGTAACATACATGGTGTACAGTACAAATTTCTTATCAAAAATTTTATGGCGATCTAAGATCACAACACTACCTGACGAAATCGATTGTTGTCAACGTATTGTTAAATGCACGTTTTTTTTTTGTTTTTTTGAAGTTCTTCGTAAAGAAGTCATTAATAATTTTTAAAACAACAATTCTTGACAGTTTGTGACACTTGATTTTGTTTTATTTGTTTTTGGATTTCTATTGTTCTGTTTCGCAATAATAAAGCGAACACGCTTAAGTCTTATTTGTATATGCTTTTTCGCCAAAACACCTTTTAAAAAAAAAAAAGAAAAAAAAAAAAAAAAAAAAAAAAAAAAAAAAAAAACCCGAACAAAATTAAATTCGTTTTTTTTTTTTTTTTGTAATATTTAAAAGCTTCTATGTACTTAAAAAAAAAAAAAAAAAAACCACTAAAGAAATTCACAATAAATTCAATTAAACTATCACGGAGACATTTATAATAATAACATGAGCAATAATTTTGTTCATTTTCCTTTTTGTTTTGTTATTATGTTTCTTGAAGAATGTTAAAAATTTATAATTATTCTAGAAACTCATTTTCATAGCGTTAATATAATATTTATTTTAATATGTATATATGTTTGTATGCTTGTATATACATAAATATGTATGTGGGTCATAATCTATATTTA
>QOCX01003130.1:196-14499 GCA_005959815.1 Sarcophaga bullata
AATATTGGCATTTACATATAAATTTACTAATGAATCCATTTTAAACAAGCGTCTTTAAAAATGCATGACATCAGTAAAGATATTTCATGGGAAACTATATTCATTCGTCTATAGGAAATGCTACATTTTCGGGGACGATTGTTTTCGTGTACAAATTGTGTTCACATGGATCTTTCTATCAGACTTACACGATTAACAAATATTATTGGGTATGAAGGTGAGCTTTTAATAATATTGTATTCATCTAAATAAATAAATAAATGAATAAATAAATAAATAAATAATTAAAAAATATATCTGATCATCTAGAGAAAATTATATTTTCAAAGTAAATTCGATACAATATCACTTTACATGTAACTATATAGCTAATGTTATATTAGTAGACTTTGGAGTCTTCCTTTGAATGTGGTATGGTACTCCCACAGTACATGTACAATTATTTACCCCTAAACAAATGGGTTTATTTCAGATAGGTACTGTTAAATAGCGCTATGTATGTTAAAAGTAAATTTTGATGGTGCTAAAAAGTTTGGTTTGAGTCTTGGATTTTTGTTTTCGAATTTGTCTTCACATGCATTGTTCTTGATTAGAAGAAAAAAAATTATTTCCAGCGTAAATTTGAACCAGGAAAGCAGAAAATTGATTTACATAATATTTTAATTATACAAAGATTTTAACAAGAACAAGTTAATGCTAGATATAACGATCAAAAACTTGTAAAAGTATTGTTAAATTAAAAAAAAAAAAGATTTTTCTAATCTTGGACAATAAGATGCCAAATGGAACTTTTAGAAAACACGTCTCCAATGATACGTTTTATTATTCTCCCAATTCAAAGTATCAAAATGCAACATTAAAATGAAGAACAAATATATTCTTTCTTATAATAAGATTAAAAACTTAAATTTTCAGAGTTTTAGCATACTCTAAAAGTATATGAGTGCGGTTAGTTTTAACTTTCTAAGGTGTGCTGAGTTTGCTGTTTTGCAATTAAACATTTCAAAAATATAAAACAAAAGAAAAATGAGACTCCAAGATAAAATCTAAAACAAATGAAAAATGTAACTCATTATAAATTTCCAAAGACGTATGTTTTATTTATTTTTACAATTTATTTTAAAACGTAATTTAAATACTTCTAATATTTGAATCGTTTAAAATAGAATTTTCAAAAATCAAATACTCTTACTGCCACAGATTATTTTAATTTTAATTCTCGAATCATCAAATATCGTTTAAAATAAAACACTCTCGACCAATTGCTTAAAATGTACACAGATTATGTCGTCATTGCGTATTTTGCTAGCACAATAAAATATATAAAAGAAAACAACAACAACATGATATGGAGGATGATATTTGTTAAAATTTATTCTGATTTAAATTATAAAACATACCATAAATGAAAAACAAAAACAAAATAATACAAATACAAATACAATAAAATCCTATTTCTGCATTAAGTATACACACGCACAGGATAATTTAATTTCCATTTCCCTTTGCTACATTGCAATCGCAATGCATGAGTTTTCAATAAATTTCTGCAATGGCACACTGGTTTTTTTTCTCGTATGAATACCATTTTAATATTTTTGTTGTTGGTTGTTATTGGATTTCATTCGAAATGCAAATTTTATTCAAACTTTAAAATGATAATTTAATATTGACAACAACAACCGCAAGAAATTTGACTGGAATACCACCACAATAAGCATGAACAAACAAAAATTGAACAATTTTAGGAGATTTTTTTTTGTTTTTAACAATTTTACCAAATATTTCGATTGAAAATAAAATTGGCATAGGCTGTGATGTACAAATATAAGATTGGGTTCAGTTTTAAACTCATTTAAGCCGACTTGTAGCCATTATCGTCTAAGAGAATACTCTAAAGAGGAATTAGAATTTGAAAAACTTTTTATGTGTGGAGTTTCTATAATCATTTTGTACTGACACTAGAGATGGAAATACGAAAGTGCATAGGTAGGCTTTGTTTATACAAAGCTGACTTGAACACACATAGCGGCCCGTTGTGATGCAACAGGTAAGCGTAAAGCGTGTTAAATTATGTTAATTGATTGCGATCTATACATTGAAGTCGCTTAGTAAAAAAAGCATAATCTAACCTGTAATGTTGGCTTTAAAACATGTGTTCGTTAAATGTAGTAAAATTAACATATCACCACCTCTTACGACACCAGAAATCATCGCCAACACATTAAGACCTTCTGATTATTTCATTAAATATTTATGTTTACACTACCTGCAGCTACAATTTACCCATTCTTCTAAGTCGATCTTCACTTTATACAATGCTATGATGCCGTCGGCAAGACGATAGATAGCACTGTTGAGGGTGTCCCTGCGTTAAATATAATAGAATTGGAAGCAAATATATTTTGATTTTACTAGACAGATAACAAAATCAATGCTACGCCATGGAGAATACAACACTAAAGTAACCGCAGTCACCATGACGCCGTCGTAGTGTATTGAAGTGGCTGAAAACAACAAAAGCCTAAAACATGTGATAATTTTCACAATACCATATCACTTCATGTGGGACTATTTTGTTGATTACATTAAGAGGCCTTAGAGCGTTCCTTAGATATAATATGGTACTCATAGGCCTAGTATTTGTCCGAAAATTAGCTTCTAAATACGTGGACTTTTTTAAACAGCTAACAGTGCTCTGTTAATAGTAAATTTTGTTCTGTTAACGCCAAATGTGGCGCTGCTAAAATTTATGGATTGCGTCTTGGATTTTCAAAGTCGAACTTATCTTCACACACATCCCTTGAACGAGGTCCAAAAGGATGCACTGAACAGAACAAGGGAATCTGTTCGACAGCCTTTTCACAAAACGTCTCAAAGAAATAGTATTGGAAAACTCTTTACTTTTTTATGGTCCTTATTTATTTCAAAACCGTGTAAGACACGGGGTAGTCTGTCACCTTGATTACAAAGGAAACTGCATTTGATGTCGGCCTCTGACAGTTACTGTGTTCATCACAAGTAAAGGTAATCTTCTAATTAGCGTTATGGGGAACCGTTAGTGTAGGTGGGAGTGTATCTGATTTCAATAGAGTGTTAACAATAGGTCGAACCCGATGACAGACATCACATCGTGAAACTGGAATTTGAAAATTCCAGCAGACGATATCATGGTAGTTGTGTATACCATACACTTGGAAAATCTACCAACAAGGTTATTAAACCGATTTCTCTAGTGAGCGTATATAAACGACAACGAAGGTGTTAAAACAGCTCCATCGGTTGGTAAAGTTAGAAGCTAAGCCCATTTTCCGTTAGAATATGCAATGGAAGTGCTGCTACTGTCGAAAAGAACTGGCATTACTTTAAAATGTTAACGAGGTATTGTGAACTAGCATGAGTTGTAGAGAGACTGATGAAAGTCTCTCTATGTGAGCTATGATTATGGTTTCACATATGAACATACATTCATAATTGGTCATTACAACACTTCAGTTAAGGTTACGACACAGCTTCTCGCACCAGTTATGTTGTATGTGTTAATTTTTGAGAAACTTTTTATTGCAATTTTATTTACTCTCCGAGTATTTGACAGCAATTTGCTGAAAAGAAATCGCCCAAGAAATATTTTTTCAAATTTTGTTTTTTTAGTAATGTCTGACCTGGGGGTTTGAACTATGACCTTATGTTTAATAAGCTAAAACACTACCTACTAGACTACGGCGTCTTTAATTGAGACGGTTTTAGTCGGTAAAATTCCGTTATAACAAATTAGTATTAGCCTGTATATAAGGTTCCATCTCTAATACGGAAAAAGCAAAGAAGGTGCACTGGACTCGTTTATAGGGATCCCTTCTAAGACGGTTCGTATAGTCTAAACGTGACAAAATCTAGAGTACAAACCTTTCTGTTACTAAATACATGAGGGGACTGATTCTATACCTCGAAGAGTAATATAATGATGAAATACATCACAAGTGCAGCAAGTTCTACGGACTGACAAGATAATTTGACTTCAAATACAAGAAAGGTTAAGGATTATCCTTATCATTAGAAATTTTCCAATATTGTGGAACTTTCCTTTTTTACCACCTTCAATACTAATCGACAATCGTTTATTTATAAGAAGATTCTACCATAACTATGCGAGAACTGATTTTGAGTTTTGGCACGGCATTTATTCAAAAATACGCACATACTCACAAAACAAAATTTTATTTTGTTTCTAATAAAACTGAAAACATTTTCTTTTTTTTTTTGATTATTCAATTTGTTTTTTCTTCTTTCCATTTGAAATTAAATAATATTTCGTCTACTCCAAGTTTTACCAAGTTTTGATATTTCGACTTCCTCTGACAAAGAAGGAATTGCCAAAACTTGATTTTCTTTTTGTTGAATTAAAAATGAAAATTTTTTTTCAAATCTTTTCACGTTCTACTCATTGAATGCACACAGTGTAAGGAAAATGAAAATGAGAAATTAAATATTTTGTTACGCGCATATACAGACAGAAATCGTATGGCTTGTATACCTAAAAGTCGGCAATATTTATTATTAAAGCTTGAATTTTGACAGCTTAACTTTGTTCGCTTCCTATTCCGTTATTTTTCGTTTTGTTTTGTTTGTTTTGTTTTGTCTTCTTACTTTGCTTTTGTTAAAGAATACTTTCTTTTAACTCAACTTCTGTGTATTCTTATTTCCTTTTATAGAAAGTAGGAAAAAAAGAATAAAGAATGAGAAGGAAATAAGAAAGAAAGAAAGAAATAAGAACACATTTTTCTTGTTTATTTTTAACAGAAGGTGCAAATTGCAATAACGGAAATGTGAATATGTTGCAAACAACAATTGCCAAGGCGAAATATGTAAGGAAAATAAAACAGCAGCAACAAAAAGGAGAAAGGAAAGAAAGGAAGGTAGAGCACCAACCATTCAGCCAACGCAGGAAATGTGTTGGATTTTAAAATATTTTTTTTCGTTTTTTTGTTTTTTTTTTTGCTTTTTTTCCGTCATTCTCTGTCAGTATAATTTTATTGGGATTCCAAGGCGATACCGGGCAAACGAGGCGAGAACAGACTCGTTAAATGTAATAAAAGTCAAAAGGATAAGAACGCGTAAAATTTCCTCTTTTTTTTTTAGTTGTTGTTTGTTGTTGTTGTTGTTTGTTACTGCTGTTGTAAATTATGAATGTGTAAAGAAAAATGTGAACAGCATTAAGATGTTAGATTCGCTGGCTTAAGTAAGACTACAGAACAGAAAAAGGTGAGTAAGTAAAAAAAACGAATGAAATTTTCTGTTTAGACCAGTACCAACACATGTACATAAGATAAGTTAGTGTAGTGTGTACAGGCATCTATTATTATTTGATTCAAGCGTATAATTCGTAAAATTAAAGGATTTTTCTTTTAAAAATGTTAAGCTTTAATTAAGTTGTTGGATTTGTTTTTGTTTTTCTTTTTTGTTTCGATTTATGCTAGTCAACATAATAAGAAAGATTCTTGATATGTCATGGGAAAATTATAGTCAGGCTCTAGTTTTTAAATTATCATCATAACAGTGGTAAATTTTATCATCGACGGCGCTAGAAAGTTTCGTTTAATTATTGTAAGCAAAACCAAGTGGGAGAGAAATTTGAATAGGGAGTGTCGTTTGATTTGAAAGGTTCACAATATTAAATTGAAATAAAAAAAAAAATTTCTTTTAACATAATGTATGGGCCATTGCAACTATCTAGTAGGATTACGGTCTAGTTTCATATATTATCCATGGTTTAATGTCGACTCCGAGTGACAAATTTTAGAACTTTTTGAAGGATATTAACTGTTCTGATTCCATTTCGCAGAAGTTTAATAAAGAGGGGGTCGAAAGCGCTGTACTTTTCATATTTTTTTTTCAAGATGACACAGCTGAGGTGTTGAAGTCGGGGCTCTCGACAAAACTAAACATTGGACTACGGATTGAATTTGATTCCGACCATGTGGACGCCGACGAATGGTGTACAATCTATTGTACTTCTTGCTGAATTTTCTATTCCGAGTGTTCAATAGGTTCTGGTTAACCGCCTTTATGACTTGGTAATATGTATTCTATATTCTGATATGGCGTTTGAACTACAAGCTTTCGTTTAATAAGGCAATCGCATGGCAAACTAAATTATGGCGACTTAAATTTTTTGTTTTTATATTCCATTTAAATCTGTTTATGTTGCAGAGGTTGAGGTAGCCTTTAAGTGAAATGTTTTTCTAGGTGTGGCCTAACAAATATTTTCTTTTTTTTTTTGCTGTGAAAGCATTACTTTAAAAGTGCACATTGGCTGCCTATATACATACATACATACATACATACATAATTAAGTGTTCCTTTTCATCACTGACAAATTATTTAACAACCAACCCCAGTAGAATGATTTCATTTGTCACCAACATAATATTAACGTACCTCTTTAGGAAACTTTTTAATGGCAGTTTACACTTAAGTCAACTCTTTCATAGTTTATATGTACATTTGCACATTAGGTATGTATGCATACATACATATGTACATGTATAAGTGTATACAATAAACATTTTTAAGACATGTTGTATTTGTGAATATTTTTTTTTTGTGGTTTATCGCTTTTAACTAAAACTGTAAATTTCAATACCAAATGCTTGAGGCAAATCTCAATTCTAATTCCCTAAACATGATGGCAGAAAGTTCATACCAAAATACATATTTATTGTTGTAATTCAAAACGAACAAATTCCAAATGATGTGAGTGATTGCACATATCGTTAGTATGTCGGTAATACAAACCTATGCGAGATACGTTTAAATTATGGATCGTTTTTTTTTTTTTTTGTAAAAAGTTTAATTGTGTTTAAAAAACGAATGAAATTTAGAGAAATTTTTCACCAATTTTTGCTTTTTTTATAGGAACACGAGGCCAAATACTGAAAAATTAATTGTGAAGCTTACGAGCATGGTACTGTAATCAGAGAAATAATGAATGATCGGTTTAAGAAGCAAAATGTTTGTGAAGTTAGCTACGAAAGTTACATTCTCTTTTTTTACAGTGAATTTAATGTTAACAGAGACTGTTAAGTGAACATAATTGAAAATCTTGGAAAAGGGAAGAAAGAAAATTGATTACACATCACAAAAATAATGATCAATTGGGGAAAAAAAAAAGAAAACGAAGATAAAACTTTGAATTTTACAAAAACAACAACAACAAAAAAAAAAGAATGAATGGAAGTAACAATTTGCTGTGCGATTTTCTGACAAAGTGGACTTAATGGATCAAGGATTTCAAGACAGTTTTCGAATCCTTTTTTCGAATTTCTTCTTTTTAATAAAACATAAGGGTTTGACATCTTTGGTGCCGACCAAATCTGTGGAACTATCACTAAAACCGCTTTCCCTGAGATAATTTATTATTTGGACCGAATTTCATTGCTTATCATTGAAAATTAAAACAAAATGGATTGACATCGATACAGAGACAGGCTGATCGATCTGTTTTATTTAACATATAAAGTGGTGATGGAATTCAAATTATTAAAAGTTTTAAAATTAAATGAAAACCTAGAGAATTTTTCCAAGATAATTTAAAAAAGAATCATTGCGTTCAATTTATATCGTATTTGCATTACATTAAACATGTCGCAAGAAACTGTTTACTGGGTAGTACCCTGCAGGCAGCAGAACATTACACTACAAAGTAAACCAAGAAAATTAAAAATGAAACGTTAAATGAAAGAAAAAAAAAACGAACGTTGAAATAATTATGAAGATTGTAAAGCAAGTAAAAGATGCATTTAAGATTCTTAACTCTTTTCAGTTGGAAAAAATAAAACTACTTGCGTGTGTTTTTTATGAAAAGATGTAAACAAGCCAAGTACCACTAAGGAATTGTTATGGAATAAGAAGAAAAACATAATTTAAATAATAAAAAGAGGAAGACGTATAATGAAAAATAATCAACATAAAGTGTGTGATTGTTTCTAATTTAAAGTCCTTCTTCTTTACACTTTTTTTGTTTTTGATGGCATTTAAAGGTAACAAATTAAAATCATGTTAAAAATTTTAATTAGACCAACTTACAGTTAGTTAAAGGGAATGCGAGAGGTATGAGTACATTTTAACACTGTACGCCATTGAAATATAAACAAAATAAAGAATTATTTCAAGAATTTTTAATTTTAAAAGAAATTTGTGTACTCGCCATCTAAAATTTTATTTTTTAACGATCCCATACTTTAACTAAATTAATTACTTTTTAATTTAAAAAAAATCGGTTATTTTTTAAAGGGCCTTGTGTGATTCTTACAAGATTTAGAGCAATCATTTAAAGGCACAAATTTAAGCAGGATTAGTACTGTAATACTCTACAAGACGCTCATCGTACCCGTGCTTCTTATGGCGCAGAGGCATGGGCCTATTAAACACCGATGCAGCAGCCTTGAGAGTATTCGAGAGAAAAGGCCTACGTAAGATCTTCGGTCCAGTGCGAGTTGGCGAAGATTTCCGCATCCATACAACAGTGAGCTGGATGATATGGACGTTGTACAGCGTATTAATACCCGGCGGCTGCGCTGGCTCGGCTATGTCGTTCGAATGGAGGAGGATGCTCCGCGAGACGGTATTTGATGCGGGGATCTGCGGAAGTCGGTGAAGAGGACGACCTTGTATCCGTTGGAAGACCAAATCGAGGAAGCCCTGTCATCGATTGGTGGACCAACTGGCGTAGGCGCGTTAGAAGCAGAGGCGCCTGGAAGGATGTGTTGCGGCAGGCCTGAAATTCGTTAATCGCCCAATTAAGTAATGGTAATAAATAGTACTATAATGGGTGCGTGCTTCGAGAACAAATCGAATCAGTATTCAACATGAATGCCATTTCCAGAAACATACATAGATAACCCTTCAGTCAGGATTATAACCTAGCTTCTCACACCGCCAATGTTGGGCGTGTTAATTTTAAGTAATTTTGGTGGAACCTACAGTTGAATGTCGAATAAGAACGACAATTTTTTGAGAAACTTCTCATGACAATTTTATTATACTCTCAGAGTTTTTGCCAGAAGACTGCTAAAAGGAAGTCGTCGAAATAAATACTCTTTTCATATTTCGTTTTGTTGGAGATGTCTAACCTGGGGTTTGCATAGTGGCCTCATATCTAATAAGCCAACACATTACCTGCTAGACTACGGCGACTTCTTCCAGAAACACATTTTACAACTCAAAATCTTTTAAAACTCAGTGAGCCTATAGATAGGTTGCAAACATGAGTTTAACGCTTTTGGCCTAAATCGCCAAAAAGTATACTTTACAACATTTTTTTGGTTCAAATGCTTAATGAGTCCTGTCTTTACATAAAAGTGTTACAGAATGTAAGTCTTAATGATCATTAACGCATTCATTTTACTGGGAGAATTAATAAACTTACTCGTTATATGTTACTTCTTATTCCTTACTCGAATACTCATTAATTTTTTTTGTTGGTTTAATGATATTGTATAATTTGTTGTTGAAGTATTTCCTTCTCAAGTGGTGTTTCTCATGAGAAAATTTTTAATTTGTGTGCCTCGAAGTGCAGTAGTTAAATGCATTTGCCAACAGAAATTTCTTTGTCAATTAACTTAATTTTGAAATGCCAACACCCCTGAATGTATGCTTTAATTCAAATGCATATTCATACATACGATGTATGTATGTATGTATGTATATATGTATATATGTGTAGTTCGTGTGTACTTGCATATGAATTGCATATGTGTGGTCGTGTTTGTGAATTTTCAAGAAATCATTTGCCAGAGAATTGCCAAAAACGTCTTTGTTTATGATTCTCGTACTCTGTTTCGAGGAAATTGAGTAAAATTGATCGCATTAAAACGAATTTGAAAGAATGAATGAAACAAGAGAACCCAATATGGGGTTATTTATTCATTTACATGCTAACACACACGCACACAGATGTTCTGAACTTAACATACTCACAGGTTTATATGCATGTTCGAGTGTATGCATAATCGTTCATAAAATATTTGAATATTTACACTCGACCCTTGAAGAACAAGAAATTAAATACGGTTTTACGAGAGAAAATACAATTGAATTGAAAGCTAAAGTTATGAACTTTGACCGTATATGCTGCAAACAATATCTTCTTAAGCATATAACATCTACCAACTAAACGTACAGTTCACTCGGAATAGCATGATTCAAAATATAGTAGAGTAATCTTAAGGGGAACTATCAATTCGTCTTTGTATAAAAACAGTTATTAAACAGCAATAGAATGTAAAATTGTATTAAAAATTCTAATCAGAATCTTTGTGCAACGTTCACCGGGTAGAAAGAGCTGTTTTAATAACGGCATACGGGCATTTATTCGCATTTGCCAGTTCAACTTGGCAAATATATACATTCATGCATACATAATTGTTCATTAAAAGCCTTCTGTCAGGATTAAGACCTAGCTTCTCACACTATTTATGTAGTGTGTTTTAATTTTAGTCGTTTGTAGTCGCCGTAGTCTAGTAGGTAGTGTGTTGTCTTATTAGATGAAAGGCCAGGGTTCGAATTGCCGGTCCGACATCAAAAACGTAATATGAAAAAATATTTCTTCGGCGACTTCCTCTCAGCAGATTTCTGGCAAAAACTCTGAAGGTAATTAAAATTTCCATGAAGTTTCTCAAAAAAATCAGTCGTTCTGAATCGACTTTAAACTGTAGGTCCCGCCACCTCATGTATGAATTAACATAAAACAACATAAGTGATGTGAGAAGCTAGGCCGTAATCCTGACTGAAGTGGCATGACCTATTGTCCACCGAACAGAATCAGTAGACTCTGGGATTTTGGGAAATGCTTCCCTACGAGACTTAGTGACAAGTGTGGAAGGAATAAACTTAAGGTTACGTACACTTTTTTAAAAAGCCCAGTAGTTTACGAACGGGTCGAGGCGAAATGTTGGGACAACTTCAGGAGGTTTTTTTGTCCAGAATGAAATATTTTAGAAGTATTCTCGTGGGTATCTTCCAAGTGGAAGTCCATGACATCGAAACAGAGTGAACAAAGGATGGAACATAGCAATACCATCCGACAGTCAGGACAGTGCAACTAAGCATGCAACTCTTATGACGTTGACTCGAAGAAAATATAGGACTGTCTGAGCAGATTCAGCTAGGTAGGCTTTCAAGTCAAGTGGAAATTCCCAGTAATGAGCAGACAGATGTGTTTGTGAGAAGCGGCCCTACCACGCTGACTAGTGGAGTGAAGAGATATTTGGTAGGGCATGCTCAGTGTTTCTAAACTTTTGTTGGGTAAGTACTATAGGACGAGATTAGAGCCATGCATCAGTGTATTCAGCAGAAACCTAAGGTTAATAATCGACTTTTTGATAGCACAGTGTAGAATTACAAACAACCTGTTCTATTTCGAAACTGTGAGGCGATAATGGATGCCAGGTGCATATATATATACGCACTTAATTTCTATTGAAAGAAGAAACTCAATAAACTCCTTAAAAAACGAAAAAAAACATGAAATTCGACAGTCGAGACTTTTAAAGTTGCTGTGATTTATTATATCATACATACATACATACATACATACATACATACATACATACATACATACATACATACATACATACAGGCATTCTGAAAACATAACGTAAAAATAAAATTAAATTGTTTTACTTTTGAATTTTTTTTTATGATGTATGTGTGTATGTATGTATGTATATATCTTCCGCCTTTAATTTGAGTTTGACTAGAATACATAATAATTTGTTTGTTTTTGGTTGGAGTATATTTTCTAATTTTTATGTAATTTTCTTATAATTTATTAAGTTTTGCATATTTTTGTGGCTTCTAATTGCAGCAGTGAGTGTTTTACCGAAAAATTTTTCTATTCGCATAATTGTTACCCTCAGCCCAGACACAAGTCTTTCGGATATGAAATCATAAAATAAATTTGGTATGGTACGGTATGTATGTATGTATGTATGCATAGATAGACCGAAAATAATATAGAAAATGTAGAACAAAACAATTTGAAAAGTGTTGGATGGTGGATAAATTTCAAAGTAAATATCAATTAAATAATGGATATTTAAAATACAAACAACAATTTGTTTCGAATGAATTTCAAATGATTACGAAATGAAAAATGCCAATGAAAATCCAAACGATAAACCAAAGGTTTTCTTTTGTATGTATGTATGTACCAATGTATGTATGTATGTATGTATGTATGTATGCACATATATATGCTATTAATTTTTATCAGAATAGTTTTCTACTTTCTATGAAAGTTTCGTAATTTCAAAGATAAAACTTTATTTCGAACAATACATAGAGAAAAATTCTTTAAAAAAGTTTTAGAATTTGTATTAAGAGAACAATAATAATAAAAAAAAAACAGAAAAAATGTTAATAGTTTTTGTTGTTGAAAATATGAACAAATAATTCAAGATTCATAACATTTTTATGGGAATTATTTTTTCTATTTAAAACTCTAGGAATTGCATTTACACTTCATTTTAATTTAGACAGCATCCTGAGAGGACTACAATAAGAGTAAAAAGTAATGAAAACATTTGATCAGAGTTGCCATATTAACATCGAAAGCAGATGTCACAATGGTCACGCAGACAACATGCAAAGGACAGCAATAACAGTAGAAATTTTACTAATTTACGGTGGAACTTAAGGCCAACAACAATTCTTCTCTTTTAAGTTGCATCAATCGATAGTCAAGCCACTTTACTACGGGACACTCAATTCGATACCAAGTCGTTATCAGCATATCTCTATGTATTCTAGACTTTATTACGCTTTGGAATTCATATTTAATTGTTTGTCGAGATACGTCATTTACAGGCATGTGCGCCAAAGCTAATTCCATTTATGAAAAGTCTACAGTTCCATAACTCTTGGTGTGCTAACATATGTCTGTGCTATTTATTTTAAAACTTCGTTCACTACACAATAATATAAAAAGACATGCTCAACACAGCATCCAAAACCTCTAACTTTAGTATTGGAATTAAGTTTTAAATTTTCTCCACAATTTATTGACAGTTCGAGTCAGATCTCCTTTACTAAAGTCGTTTTTTTAACATGATATTCACCAGATAACAAAAACTTTAAACATCTTGAATGGGTTGGCCATGGAAGTGCTCGTTGCATAATGAATTACTGTAGAGTGACTTTGTTTTATTGATATTGACTTGTAAGCCAGTCTTATATTCACACGCAGTAAGTGCTTCGATCTCGGACTGAACGCTAGGGAAACGACTATCATAGGCAATGATCGTTAAGCTGTTGATGTGGTCAATGAAATGTTTACTTTATTTTTATTCAGGTGAGCTCAGGCTAGGATAGTGATGAGATTGTGTGGAATGTAGAGCTTTGCCATGCATAGGACTGTTTTAACTCATTAACTGGGACAATTTTGTAAAGTACACCAATCCAGAATATAATTTCCATTTGCAGTGAAATCATTTTGAAATTATAAAATGTTTGCTTTTGAACAAAGAAGCGTTAATATGGTGTATTTGGCAACCTATGTTTCGAACTGCTTGAGTACGTTTAAGTTTCTTCATTTTTTTAATGTGTAACATACCAACATAATAACACACAGAGAAAGACAAACATTCATCCAAGCATGTGCGATGTAACACGTTCAAACGCAGCAGCATATGTTGCAAATGCGTTGCATTATTTTCCATCCGTCAACGCATTTGACACATTAACATGTGAATTAAAAAACCGCAGTAAGACACTGAACAAGCTTGTGTAAACACATATGTGAATTAGAAAAACGCGGCAAGTAACGCACACTGAACAAATGCTTGTGTAACCACAATCATGTATGGCCATACATTCAGTGCATATAATCACAATACATTACATATCTTACAAAATCCCTTTAAATACAAGGGAAACAAAAACGACACAACGAAAAGCAAGTCAAATCGCGAATCAACACCACAACTTACAAACTCAATCCTAAAAATTTTCTTGAATTTCTAATGTGCAAATTCACACACATGGTTGCAACATGTTTCTGAAGCCAAACCTTCTGATATACTCATACATCAGACCCTAAAATTGCTGCAATCACTCTTACATAACAATTTGTGACTGGGTATCTTAACTCAAGAGGAATTAATTCATTTTCTTTTTTGAGTTTCATATAAATTTTGTGTTTCATAGAAAATGTAGGCGTGGCATCAGGCAACGTATAGAACTATCATAAGACTTGTTAGCGTATGGGTTTTGGAAACTGGAAAACTGTTTCACACACTGGCGATTTT
>QOCX01003131.1:0-18708 GCA_005959815.1 Sarcophaga bullata
GCTGTTGTTTTAAAGTTTTTTTTTTGTTTTTTTTTTGTGAAAAATGAAGTATATTTGGTTAATATATATACATATATACCATATACATACATACGTATGTACAGTACTTATGCAATTTATCTCTATTTGAGTGTGTGTATGATAAGTCTAGTATGGGAATTAAATGTGTCTGCCTTTTTACATGCTCTCATAAATGTGAAATATGCATGTGTGCGCGTGTGTGTGTGTTTTTATTTATTTAAATATAAAGGATTTATAAGTGTTTGTGTCTGTGGTTATAGTATTATTATTTTTATCCTTTTTGTAATTGTTGTTGCTTTTATTGTTGCTGTTGCCGTTGCTGGTGCTGCTGTTATTATTATTATTTAAATAACGTAATTATCCCGTATTATGCCCATGTACATGTATTTATTCATTTCTCTTCATGCAAGTGTTCTCTCAAATAAGTATGCGTTTAAAATGTACCCAAGCATTTGTATTAAATTCTCATATAAATTTGCCTTTTTTTGTTGTTGGTTTTCATATCATATTTACAATATGTATGATAGGCAGCTTGTAAATAAATAAAATGTTCATAGAATATCTAGCTAGCAGGCTAGCTATTTCGAGCTTGTTTTACTTAGATGTAGTGGTTGGGGAAATTGCTTTCCAGTCTTGGTTCTTGCTCTTGGTAAAAGTTTAAAGAGAGTGGTGGGCACATAAATTAAAATTTCATAATACTAGGAAATTAATAACAATTGCATTTCAATTTGGCAGCCTTTGTGCCAAGGGCATAGGAATATCCCTCTAACACATTTCGACATTTTGCCGCAATTTACTTAAATTTTTTTGGGATTTTTGCCTTCCATCGTCTCCTCAACTTCAGGTAATAAGTTCTCAATTGGATTGATATCAGGGGATTGAGCTGTTCAGTTTCAAATGTCTATGTTTGCTCTTGTTACTCTAAGCGGCTTTTCCACAAGTCTGAAGTGTGCTTAAGGCTATTGTCTTGGACGAACGTGTCACACAATCGGTGACTTTCTCCGTGTATTGTAGCATTTGCATGAAGATTTGTAAACTTGTGTGGTCTTTCTTCGAACTGACTCTCGAAATTGATCAAACGAGGCGCTATTCTGTTATCCCCACCATACATAATCGTTTTGATGGTTAACTGGAACAATGATTAGAGTTCGATTAGGTTACGTTAGGTTAGTGGGTAGCTAGGCAAGCTCACTCGGTGACTCATTTGTTACCCAGTGTTGCGTAAACCCCCTTGTCAAGATCCGTTAGTGGTGCGTTTGAACCAAGGGCATGTCTTCGAACGTTCTGCACCAAAAAACCGATGACGTCTGTTCTGAAGTACAGGACTTAGGCTACCCGCCACTAACTATGTCTTTCAGAAACTCATGGGTGCTGATATTTTGTAAATGAAGTGCAAACACCACCACCGACTGGTAACAAAGTACGCTGGTAATCAGCTGTCCTTTGTACCTCTGACTCTGTCATTATTTCTTGAATTTAGTTGGCAACAACATGTCCATCCACACGAAACAAAGGCTAAGTATGGTAGTAAAGCTCATATATATACATATACTTACATGTACTAAGGTTCTGATATTAAAATATAGCTACCTGTAATGTTTCTTGTCAAAGGTCAAAAGCTTGTTGGCCAGGGATTCCTTGTGGAAAACTTCGAATTTACTCGAAAAGCTAGGCTACGATTTCGATAACAAATGTTATCGTGTCCGTCTTCATCCATGCGTACCCGGGACGCAGAAAATTGAGACATCATTGTCGGAAATACACTACTGATGAACTAATCAAGACGGTGCGTGGCACACAATCTCCAACACTTAACTGGGCAGAAAGTCGTTTCCTCACTCAAACTAGGTATTCTCCGCTAACGAGCCTATAAGTATGCTGGTGTGAGAGTGTAATCTCTGGATCATCCTATTTAATGCACAAGACTCCCAACGAACAAAAATGGTTGTTCAGCAATTCAACCAGCCTCTATGACAACTTATCCATTGCGGCTTCACTAATAATCTAGGAATAAAGACGGTTGGAAAGGTAAAGGAGGTAAAACACCTTAAGGCGCTCTAAGAACAAAAGAGAGGCCTTTAAACAGTGATCGAAAAGCTCGAATTGCTCACAGTGGTTCCATACGTAAAGTTAAAACGTAATGGATTAGGGTGGTACCTTTACAAGGAAGAAACTCCCTAAGTGGAAGAAATACGATACGTGACGAGATCATCTTATGAAAAACGGGCAAACAATATTGGGAATAGTAGTGAAGAGATAGTGGACATAGAATACCAAAGCATGTTCTAATGATATCTGAAGGATTCAGGAACTTCTTGAATGGCAGAGACTTGTTATGCTGCGAGGCAGTAGAAGCTTTCTTAAATTGCTATCCGCTACAATGGAGACAAATCAAGTAAAAATGAGTTGTATTTCTACAAGAAAATAATTCTGTGGCACACAGGAGGGTCAAGGACTGTTACAAATATGCGTATCAGTTGGTGTTCGGACCATGAATGGGCGCCACAGGGACATAGCTTTACTATCTGATTAGCTTACCTTAAAATTAGTGGACGAATTGGCATGTAGACTTGTCGAACGTAACAAAGAACCCATGCCTGTTATGGATTTCATTCATTAAAGTCTATCAAATTTTCCTACCTGACGATTATGATGATATTGCATTTCACCCATTTCGTTTGGCATACGAATGCCGACTGCACGAACATGAAAGGCTGCTGTGATGATGGCGTGGTGTATCCTGGTGCTGTGTTGTAGATGGGTGGATAGATGATTTTATTTGTTTGTTTTACGTGTTATGACAGTAAAAAACGTTTAAAAATTTAATTTATTTGAGACTACAAATACAGAATGATGATAGTGAGATGATGAATTTTTTTTACCATGAACACAACCAACACTTCGGACACAATGGCATTTTAAATATTTTCTCAATAGAATTTTGCACATTCAACATATGTACATACGAGTACATACGCATAAGGACGAAAAAAGCACAATAAATTTTGTCTGAATTATATTTAAATAAAACACAAGTCTAAAATTAAATTAATTTTTTATAAAATTTTTACTCAATTGAAAAAGTAAAATCATAATGCCTCAGTAGATTTTAAAACATTTTCCAGTATATCCCGATGTTTAAAGTAATTTTCAGCAATAAAAAAACTGTTACCATATTCAACTAAATTCCGGCATTCGATTTTATAATCTTCGATTATAGTGTACTGTTCACCAAGAAAAGCAGTACTGAGGTTAGGACCAGCAATAGGACGTTCCCAAAGTATAGTTGAGCCCAAAGTTCCCCAAAAGTTGTGAAGAGCCAATCAATTCAATATGAAATGATGCATGCAGTTCTGATTTGGATTGAAAAGAACTCCTCTTAACCAAAATTATTTCTATTTGGCAACTTCGAAACGATTCTTTGTAAATAATTTAATTTAAAAATGCAATAAAAAAATAGCTTGAAATTGACAAATTAATTTTTTTATTGTGAAGTATAATTATCCAGTTAGAAATGGAATATCATTTCTTTCATATGGCTGGACTCACAGTACCGTCATTCAATCAGACCAATTTTCGTGCACTTTTTCGAGTATACGGAGGCATAACTCGACAATGCCATCACGAAGTGTTGGCCTTCAAATGCTTAATTGTCTCTGTTTGTCGCATAGACATCTTTCTTAAACGGCGCCCCACAGAAAATAGTCCAAAGATGTCAAATCTTAACTTTTTCGCGGCCAAATCACAATTTCGGTAAATTGAACGGGCATCGAACGTTTGCCTAAGTAATAATAATAATAAAATAATAAATTGAATAAATCGATTGTGTCATGAGATGTGAGGTAAGCGTACCATTCTGTTGAAACAAACATCGTTTATATCAACACCCTGAAGAGATGGGAAAATAAATCGTTTAAATATGATTCTGCATTGACCGTAATGGTTATGCCGTCCTCATTTTCAAAGAAATACAGACAAATAATGCCTCCGGTCAGCAAGCCGCACCAAAAAGCCACTCGTAATGGCTACATTGGCTTCTGTAAGACCACGTGTGAGTTTTCTAAGCCCCAAATACGGGAATTTTGCTTATTAACGTATCCGCTAAGATGAAAATGAACTTCATAAGAAGAGATGATTTTTTTTTGCTAAATCACACAACATCATGTACGTTCCTCCGTTGGCCAGTAAATTCCTTCGTTCTTCAATCGTAAATCGTTTAGTGAAATGACATAATTATTGCCAGATTCGAAAAATCGATGGCTTAAAATATGAAACCGTAATAAGGTCCACCAGATATATTCATATACCTTTCCATATTCTTTGTTATATTCGCAAGTGTTGTCTTATGTGTAACTGACTTTTTGCTTTGTTCCTAATCTTCATTAAATTAAATTTTTTTCTTTGCGACCAAACACTCTGGAGACGACTCTAATTCCATGCAGTGCATGTGTGTTGGAATAACAAGAAGGATGGTTTACAAGGAAAAGAAAAGAGAGGGCAGGTTTGTTTTTTAACTTTTTTCGAGAATTGGCTTGTTCATAACGATTCCGCGCATTTCTTTTTCCCATTATCGAAGTAATCACGTATAATGATAGACCAAATATCAGAAATAACAAACACCCCAGATTTCCCGATGGGGATACCGCAACCCAAGGTCTCGACCACTTGAAGTTTAGCACCTAATAAGCTAGTTATCTTTTTTGATTTTTTTTGTTTATCGGCACCTCTGTTTGTGAATCCTTTCTACCTGAACTTGCCCTTGTATGTTTGTTTATTTGTTTTAATTAGAAAGAACTGTTGCCATTACCAATATCTGTTGCAAATCTGTCCAACATCGCACCATTTTCCATTTTGTACCAGGCTATAGACTTACTATTACAACACCCATGTTGATTACTTTGTAGGCCTCACACACTGCGTGTCTGTAATTGGCATAATGCTTGCAGTAGTAACATCCTAGGTAAACACCCAGCTATTCCACAAAATACATTTCACTCTGGTGTGCTTCTTAGTTGGGTAAGGCGATACCTCCCCTGGACATTGACTGAAAATAAAACAATGATTCTCGTAGTCTCGCTTACAGTAAAAGGGCCTCTAAGGCCACATAGGCATAGTACACTACAACTACTTAAAGGTTTAGGACGTCGTTTCTTTTGTGTCCTTCCACTGATACGATCTTGATTTTTTTAATCACTCATGAAAGCTGGCTGATGAGCTTACAAAAGATATCGTAAAACGACTGTAGCATGCCATTCTGAAGACGTGTACATTTCCTTAATCCTCACACAAGATACATGCCAATCTGGTCGCAATGAGCTGTCAACTAATTCACTTCTGCTTAAAATAATTAACACTCCTGTCCAGTTTTGACCATTCTGGTTTTTTTCGATTAATGCATGGTGCAAATTGATCGTTTGATCGGTAAGAGATGTATTTTGTGGGTAGAGAGCTCTATTAACATTCTCACCCAGGTTTATGAGCTTGTGATACACCAAACCATTCTGGTCTCATCAGACACACAGCATTTTCGTAACGACGAAAATCGATATGGTTTTACAGCCGAAGTTGTTGGCCGTCCCCGATTTTTTCGTTTAAGATTTCAATAAAAATGGATTTTAACATCGCCAGGAACAATTCAAGGCAACAACGAATTTTCTATTGTGTCTTTAAAGCAAAGTTTCCATATTGTTCTCCCCGTCTTTTCATCATTTCGTCTTTCAATTCAAGTGATCAGTCCTTTCCACTCCACTCCTAATCTATCCAGACGTTTTGGCTCTTTCTGGAAAAAATATTGTTTAAACTGTTTAAAAAACATTTGCTTCTGATTCAAAGTGCCATCTTAATTTAAATTTGTTTACAGTTCACCGTCTTCAAATTTTTGGGTGGACTTTCGCCGTTTCACCTAAGAAACATTCTCTGCATGTTGCTTCTGATATAATATTGTTACGAAAATGGAAATGGTGTAACATGGTTTAACATTAAAATGTTAAACAAAAGCTACAAAAACAAAATAACGGACTTGTTTGCTTGATTAATAGATAAACAAAAATATGGCAACAACATCGCTATTGCAAAAGAGAAATAAACAAATAAACAACAAGCAACAACAGCACTGTTAGGACGAACGTAAACTAGATACAAAAACAATAAACAAGAAAACATAAGTAAATCTAAACAACGATGTTTACATTTATGGTTACGAACACCCGAACCTTCACCTACGAGAACATTCATCAGACTGTTTACGTCGCTATATAAAAGGCAAGGCAAAGCATGCAAAGTTGGAGGAGAAGTTCAGTCAGTCTTGCGTGAAGACGCGTTGCGTGTGAAGAAAGCAGTCATGGTTTGAAAATCTACAGAACAATTGTGTCAGTAATTGTTATTGTTTATCGCAAAGGGCATAAACGAAGGAATAACAAATAACGCAATTGTTGTTGTTAGAACAGGTTGGGAACAGTGGCACACAAAATTGTGCGAATAATAAAGAATTTAAATTAAAACTGAACACAAATTTATTTATATTTTTATTTGCAATCTACGAGCTCATATTTCAAACGTTTTTAATAGGTAAAAACGTAACAATATGATCACCATTATGCTCGACACTTTTCTTCAAATGAAAATAAAAACATGAATACCTCCATGAAGCATAACTTCATGGTACAAAATAATTTGACAATCTTTAATACGATAAAAAAAATTTGATGTTTAATGTTGTGTTACTAATTTGATGTAAACTGGAATATGTGTTGACAGATGTCAAATGTTTTAATTCTGTCGTAATGTCATATATTAAATACTCTAGCATTATGTTTTAATGTAAACAATATTAAGTTGTACCAGGTAGCACTAGCATTCAAGCCTAAGAGCAGCGTCAATTCCATTTCTATAAACTGTACCATTGCACAGATAGTCAGATTGTTTCCTGTCCCTTAACACATGACATGTTCTGCCAATGCGTATAAAACTGTAGTTTTTAACAACTTACATTTAGAACTACTGTTTCCAAAATTAATTTAAAATCTACTTTTTAATTTATTATAAAAGTTTTAACATTATTATTCATTTTTGCAAAAATTCAGTATTTTCACCACGGAAAAGACGCACGTCTATGCAAACGCTTCGATAAGCTGTGCAAAATATGCATAAAATATTTATTCTCCTTGTATTATTACATTTTATCTCTAACAAATGGATAGAAAAATAGAAATAAAACCCTAAAAATTAAATTCAGAAAATTGTTTACAGCCCAAACACCAAATTAGTTTTTATTTTCCGGGCAAATACTCGCACTGCTCCCTCCTTGTACTAATACTGAAACAAGAACAACAAGGAAAAAAGTTGAAAAAAAAATATTCAAGAACAATTAAGTGAAACATGCACACATTAGATTTTTGTTCACCTCAAGGGGTCAGCAGGGGAAACAAATTACCGACCGACCAGCCAGCCAGCCAACCAACCAACCAGCCAACCCACAAACCAACAAACCCAAACACCATTAAACCCAGCAAACAACAAACTAAAGAATGACTGAATACACCAACCATCTAAACCAACTAAACAAGCGATAGACCAAAAGGCTCAGCCAGACCGACTAACAACAATAGAAATAACAACAACAACAACAACAAACAAAAACAAAAACAAAAAAAAAGAATCATAAACAATTGTATGTAAGAGAGTGCGTGTGTTTGAGAGTGTGTTTATGTGTGTGTGTGTGTACAGGATAAAAATAATAAAATTGTTTAAACAATAGTTAAACATGAATTTACATGAACACATCAACATATACATACCAGACACAAATAGTTCAAACACAAGCATAATCAAAGACCAACTTGTATCCTTTCGAAGAATGCACAAACATACACACACACATATTTACTTACAAACACTTAAACACACCCTCAATTTTATTTTATTTTCTCTTTTTGGGTGGAGAACGATTATTTGAACTCGACTCTACCTTCTACTTTACGACCGGAAATGCGTGTGCTTATGTTAATTGAAATCTAAAGTGCGAGGGGCGAACAAAGTGCAAATTGTCAAGCAAAAAAGAGTTTTTCAAAAAATTTGTGAGATCATTACTTTAAGGTTTTTCACTTGAAACTGTTTTTCATTTAGCGCATATCAAATGGCCGATATTCCATGTATTTGGCGTCAATAATAAAATTGAATTTTGAACGCATATGTGAGAAGGTCCGATGGTAGCTTTGAACACCGCTGTATGTTTGTGGCTTATTGTACATACACTGTGGAACTTTAAAACTTCGTAAGAAAACCGTTCGTGTAGTATTGATTCAATACTGGCAAAGGAACTGTACGAAGTCTTCTTCAACTTCAGCATGACGAGTGTTATGACGATTTAGCGGGAGTAGCGATCCAATTGGCAGGTGTGTAACCTGCATCTTTGTGCTATTGAGATGGGGAACCAACAATCATTTATGGAAGGTGAATAAGGGCAAAACGAAAATAGTTGAGTGGGTCATCAAACGGTTTAAATTTTAACCATTGATTATCATAGAATTTGGCATTTCTTGTGTCATTCTATTCTGTTTACGAAAATTCGAGTATGTTACCCGTCCACTGAGCGTAATGAATCATTTAGGAGCTGAGTAGGATTTTTATTGATTCAACAGAAACTGCGTGACAGTGTAGAGTTTTGCTTAAATAATTACTTTTTCGGATGAAGTTTCATTTCCATATTAGTGGTTATTGGAGCATCAGAAAAACCCACACATAGTCCACTACAGGAAGCTATTGCATTCATTACGCTGGTGACTGTTGGCACTGCTTTGTAGCGAAGGCCTCTTAGCCCATGACTTCTAAAGGAACCATCCTATCCATCATGAATAACCATATGTTTTGTACCCGCCTCTTCTAATTGGTATTGAATGTGAACAATGTTTGGGTTTTGCAACAGGATGGACAGACTAGCCACACGATCGTCCATGCACAATCGATTTATTGCGTCAAACGTTTGATGACCCTTTAATTAGTCCGAAATGATGAATTCAATTGGCCCCAGAGAAGATGCAATTGACACCGTTGGTACTATTTTCTTGGAGCGCAGTTAATGAAAGTGTTGCCATTGCCGAGAGTCAGCCCATACAGCACGAAAAAGTGCACAAAATTGGTCAATCGAATGAGGTACTGCTGAGTCAACCGCCGGCAGCCAATATGAATGATATAAATGTAACATTTGGAACGGAACAGAACAGATTAGAGTTTGGAAATTTTAAACTGCATTTTTAAAATTTAAAATTTTAAATATCCCACCCTATAGTATGGTTGTCGACAAGTAGGGACAGTGGGCTTAGTTGATCCCAACTTGAATGATACTTTTGATGTTGTTAATGAACTTTATTTTTTTTTTTTTTTTTTTTTTTTTTTTTTATTTATCTTGGCTCTGCTGTTACCGGAAAAATGATGTCAGATTAAGCATAGGATCCAATGATTACCACCAGATGCACTATGATTTCCATAGACAATTGAGTAGACAAAGACTTTCTCTCGAAAAACGAAATTACGCTATAGCAGTCGTACATGTCCCCCGTGATCCTTTATGGCAGAGAAACGTAACGATGTTAAGTACCCTTGAGATTATTCAAGATAGAAAGTCCTAACGTAAGATCTTCGGTGTTAGTTACGAATTTGGCTTATGATGGATCCAGTAATAATCCAAATAATTGAAACTCATTAAGCTGCTCAAGCAACATGGGCCGTTTGCAGCAGAGTGGCCTGTTGGAATTAGCCTATGTCGTTCGGATGTAAAGAGGATTACAATTCAAAAATATTTTTCTTTATTGTAAACATCTTTCAATATGCATTATGAAATTTTTTATTCCATATTGCAGTTGATCCTCGTAATGCATCATTAAAGCAACTCCTTTTGTGTTACGAAAGTGTTACCACAAAAATCCTTGCGTTTTTTTTTTTTTTGCTTTGTTCACATTTTCGAAAAGTTACACGAAATGTTTTCGGTACAGTTTTCCTGTGCTAATTTCTTAAAAACTTTTCATACTCCCAGGTTTCGTGGCCCGAGTGTATAGTGTAGTAAGAATGTTTCAATATTGAGTTTTGCTAATCGATTAAGGAATTTTTTCTTGGTTTTTAAGATATGAAAATTGAAGTTCAATTCAAGTGTAAGTTCAAGTAAAGCATTATAGTTTACAGCTTTGAATGTGTATTCCCAACAATTATTAATAAAAAACTGACTGTAAAACTGGTGTTTGCTATTAAAAAATTTTGGTTTGAAAGTATGTATTCGACGTTATCTATTTGCTTTGGCAAGTTGTTTTGAACTCAAATTTTTGTTTTAATTAAATACATACTATACCTACATAATTGGTCATTACAACACTTCAGTCATGATTATCATATGCTTCTTATGCCACTTATGTTGTGTGTGGTTATTTTTATAGTGAGAGGCGATCGACAGATTTTTTCCGGAAAACTTTTTCATCGCAATCTTTTCATTTTACCTCAAGAGCTTTTGCCAGAAATATAATGAGACGAGTGTTGCGAAAAAAAGTATACTCTCATATTTCATTCGTTGGAGATGTTGTGAATCGGGGGTTTGAACCATATTCTCGTCGTCTTATATAGCAAACACTCAACCCAATAGACTATGGCGCTTAATTCAGTGCACTCTAGATACATATTCATCGCTTGCAATGTAATTGTTGTTAAAATTTGGTAAAGAGTTCTTACACCGACTTTAATGAAATGTCCAGGGAAAGCCAATTTAACAAATAAGCTGGACAATAGACCTGCTTGTATGTTTACTCTTCTGTAGAGTGGACTCCAGTTTCCTCCCGATCTTGGATAGATTTTTAAGAGTAATTTAATCATCTTTTTCCGACTAGTTTTCAGGTTCCTGTAGCAGCGGAAAGACACTGCGTGGTGTACTCCTTGCTAATTCGTGATTATGATAAAAGTCCCCCCCCCCCGCTGGACATCCAACAAGCTTATAACCCAATGTCAACTTTTGCTTGCAGCTATTACGATAACATACATAATTGGCCATTCAACGCTTCAGTCAGGATTACGGCCTAGCTCCTCACAACCACTTATGTTGTGTGGTGTTAATTTTATACGATGAGTGGCGGACCTATAGTTTAAAGTCGATTCCGAACGACAGATTTTTTTTGAAAAATTTTCATGGCAATTTTTATTCACTCCCAGGGTTTTGTTAGAAATGGTGCATTAGAGGAATCGCCGATTGAAAATAGTTTTTTCATATTTCGTCTTTTGATGGTCTGACCGAGGATATCGAACCCTGACTTTCGTCTAATAAGAAACACGCTAATGTACTAGACTACTTGCTGGCAGCTATTTGCCTCGAGTCTGTTTGCTTATGAAAATTATTTCATGGAACTTCTATGAAACTTTCCAGAAAAATTGGTCGATAGATCGTGGGTTCCCATAAGTAAGATGTGAGCATTTGCCGTTTTCCAAAAAGTTGGATCTGATTGGCTTTCCCAATGTAAAATTCAATATTTTTGGGTAGAAAAAAGGATGGCATATAAGTCTGTCCCTTTGTCGCCTTTTGGAACGCATGCCCACCTTTTTTATACCTGGCTACCTCCTCGGGACGTAAGTATGTAAGGAGCATTCCATAACATTGTTACCTTTTACTTTTAAAAAACGTGTTTGAAATGATGAGCTCGTGATTTCAAATAAAAATTAAAATTAATTTTTGTTCAGTTTTATTTAAATCTTTATTATTGCACAATTTTGTGTGCCACTGTTCACACTGATTCTAGCTGGATTCTAAATAGACAACAATTTCCTTTATTGTTAGTTCCCCTTGTTTTATGGCACTTTTCCGATAAACACGCAACATAATTACACAATTTGTTCTGTAGATCTTGTATCCGGAGAGACAGTGAAAGCACGATTGCTTAATTCACACGCAACGCGTCTTCAGCTCAGACTGACTGAACATTATACTGCCGACTTTGCAGGCTTTACCTTGGCCTTTTATATAGCGACGGTAAACAAGTCTGATGAATGTTCTAGTTAGTTGAAGTAATGTGGTCTTCGCCTTTCACTGAGAATCTATGAAATGTAAACAACATGTAAACTGGCTTGTAGACACCACTTATAGTAGACATGTTTTCGCGGTGATTTTTTAGAAGACCAAACGGATATAAAGAACTATAATCTAGAACAAAACAAAAAAAAGATTAGTTGGAAAATCGATATATAACGTGCAATGTAACATTTTTTGTGAATGGTTAAAATTGGGGGCGTATGCCTCGATGGTAATCATCTTTCTAGAAATTTCATTCGTTCAGTCTCCACGTTGTCCCAGTTGGTTCCACAGAAATTCGTTATCCATATTCCAATTTACCGTCACTGCCAATTGGCAATTTCAATCTTAGATGAAATCCGCATCAGACAGTTGTTCATGTTGTTTCTCATGGATTTTAAAAATGAATTTTCTGGTCATTGAATTTGATAATCTTGTGTATTTTGTTAGACATTCAGGTGCCATTCGTTTCATCGAAGAGGACTTTTTTTCGAAAATTGAGCTTTGAACCATTTTTGCTTTAATACCATGTGAACAAATGCCGCGCTTTACTTGGGCCTTGCTAATCTGAGCTCCTCCAATAAGCTGAATTTGCATGTATTAAACATAGAGCCGTTTTGTAAAAATTCGTCAACAAGAGTCATTCGTAAGCCTGAGGTTTTAAAGCCTTTGGAGCAGTCACGATTTATAGCTTCAGTTTTTAAAAACTGACTGAAGACGATGACTCACAGGATCCGATCATAAAAAATTTTTGATCATCTAGGAATGGTTTAACACATTAATAGGCTTAGTCAACAGAATTCTTTAAAGTTACGACCCGATCTCCAGTATTGAGATTCTAATTTTTTACAGACAAGTTTCAACGTATTTTGATACAGTTTGGGTTCAAACCATAGACCATAGAATCTGTGGAATTGATACCTGGCGAATCGCATTTGATTGCCGAACAAATTTCCTTTGGTCCATTGTAGGTTATAATTTTTTGTGTGATATTTTTTGCTCTTTAAAGTGTTTCTCAATAAACAGGCACCTTGTGGAAAAAAAAATACCGAAGAAGAGAATTTTAATTTTAATTAACCAAATGTTACGTCTTTTAAACAACAAATCTATTGAAAGTATACACACACAACACACAGTATACAATACAATATCATTGTTGTGTTCTGTTAAAGCAATTGCAAGCCAAACAAAACAAACAGCACAACAAAATAGTATCCTGACAATTGGCGAGCATTTTTGTTTGTTGGAGATGCGTGTCCAAAATTGGTTTCAATAAATGCTGTAGAGAGAGATAAAGATTATAAACAAGTACAACTATACAGCGCTCTACCACTGGCCATGGGGAACAGTGTTTGTTTCCAAAACAAATTGAAATGTAACATGAGGTGCATGTGTGGCTACACTGATAATGTTGTTTAACCAGTATATAGACAGCACAGTCATAAAGACCTTGATTTTTGCAATAAGCGGTTTTGGCATGGAGCGTAGAGTGGGTCAGTCAATGCGAATAAGAGAGACAATTGAAATTTTAATTTGTTTTTTTAATAAAACCAACGAACACAATTATTTTACCATTTACACCTTTTTTTTCTCTCTAAATATGGTATGTGCTGTAGACTTGATCCATTCATTAAGCTGTTTGAAAATGTTCCATTGTTTTATGTTCGTATAAGAAATAGTGCTTACAGTGTACCCGAACTGTCCCTCATGCTCTACGTTTTCTCTTTTATTAAACTGAAAAATTTTCAACATTCCTAGCGATGTGTATTGGTTTTTAGATAAAGATATTTGTTCTTGTTATTGTTGTTATCTACTAAGCTGCTCTGGATTATCTGGGAGTATTCCTGTTCTCATTTCTAGATAGTAGCTGATGCTTTGCACATGCTGTTGCAGCTTGTTTATCCTATTGTTCCTTTTGTTTTTAAGCTTTTTTTGTATCCATATTTTTTTTGTTGTTTTATTACCTTTCATACGAATTTTTTAATTTATTGGAATAGCATGCGAGTGTATAATAAAGTTTATGGCAGGACAATGTGCATGTAAAAGAAGGTATTTAAATTTTTTTTGTTATAATAAAACAAAAGGAAAATATGCTTTACACCAGTGCCAATGTAAAGCGAATTTGAAAAATGAATTAACTAGTCTTCGCTGTTTTTTCTCAGCAGAATTTCTGGCAAAAGACTCTAAATAAATAAAGATTGGTAAAAGTTGTTTTTTATTTAAATTTGTCATTTCAGATTTGTACGGCCACCACTTATGGATAAAATGTTAACACACAAACATAGAATTGTTGTGAGAAAACTAGGGTTGTAATCCTGACTAAAGTGTTGTAATGAGATTTCGTCATGCTAAATGTCGAAAAAATATAGATGAAATAATAGAAATAATCTTTGTATAGAGGTTTCTATAACTCATTTCTATATTCGACGTAGTCTAATGGGTAGGTGTTGGCTTATTAGGTGAAAAGATAAGGTTTCGAATCCCCGGGTCAGACCTCAAAAACGAAATATAAAAAAAAAATATTTCCTTAAGGCGGCTTCCTCTCAGCAGATTCTGGCTAAAGACTAAATAAAATGTGCCATGGAAGAGTTTAAAAAAAATCAGGTCGGTCGGAGTCGACTTTAAACTTGTACATAAGTGGTGTGAGAAGCTAGGCTGTAATCCTGACGAAGGATTGTAATGGCCAATATGGTAGTGTATGTATAATTCCAGATGTGCATTGTTTTTGGTGCCAAATCCTTGTGTCCAACAAAAAGTGACACATACTAATAGTTTTGGTGTTGGCAAGAGAGAGGCATCCGAACGAGCACACATCTTCAAAAATTATGAATTAAATGTAAAGTATTTTCAGCCGCTGGTAGTTTTTGTAGTTAATGTCTTGATAACTTAGCCGGGTATTAAGTTTTGGGTCTTTCAATAAGTGCCAGTGCACTTATATCCGGGTCTTATCGTATCTTGACAGTTGACAATGACCATCTTGTGCAAGCCCGATCTCTGGCAATTTGTTCAGGTTTATTCGTCGTGTTCTGCTAAATCATCTTAATATAGAATTGTAACAACGACAAGCAAAGAATAAAATTGTTTTAATCAAAATGGGTGTTTGTGGTGATGAACGTGTCGCGGCATTAATTGGAAGTCCATTAGTTCAGCCAACCGACACCCGATAGGTTGACAAAACGCAAGATTTACCGGAAAATGTTGACACTATCCGTGAAGTGTTTAAGAGAACGAAACTATTAAATTAGCGAGTGCTCATAAAACTCGGCCAAGCCGAAGACCCCAACTTCGCCCATTACAAGATCAGACTAACGCGAACTGAAGCAAACGGCTAAAAGTATGAAAGACGTGTGCCGTTGAAGTGGGTCCTGGATATCTTTTTACAGATGATTAAGATGGATTAATGTAATAAACAAAAAGCAAAATTGTCGTATTTGGTTGGAAGCGATACCCATACACACAAATCCAATGCTTGCTGAAAAAGTTATTCATTGATGTGTCGTTCATTATGGCCATTATTTATTCCCAAATTCTATGAGAATGACGTTGCTAGGCTAACAACCGAACAATATTTTGCCTGATTGGTAGATATGGAAGCCAACCGATATGTGGCTTCCATAATGTCATAGTGTTTAAGTGCCTCCCGCACGTTCGATTTGAGAACAATGGTCATCTCCACCAGCAGGTGAATGGTGAACTGACACCCAGATCGTGCAATTTATCGCGTTTAGACTTTTTTCTTGTAGAATTTTCCCAGTCGCAGGTGTATGGCGACTAAGCTACAAACGTAGCAAACATAAATCCATTCTTTGGGTTAAATTATGGAATATTGAACACCTCTTATGCCGGAACCCACGTGTGACGAACTAGATCTTTCAAGCGACTATGACATCTTCATACACTTTCTTTTATTTAAATTTAAACATTGGCACTTTTAATGAAAGACATGATATAGATGTTAATGCATATGCATGTGAACAATCCCAGATTCACTCAGTTATTCGGTTATATTGTCAAGTATAATACGTATTTGAAGTGCATACATGCGGATATGCCTGTTTTAAAGGGTTATACTACATTAAAACATGAGTATAGGATTACAGACCTAATGGTTGGCATAAGCACATTATGTTGTTGTGTATTAAGTTAATACATGAGTGCAGGACCATACAAGTTTAAATCGACTTCGAACGACATATATTTTCTGAAATTTTTTCATGTAGAATTTTATTTACTTGTTCAGGGAGAAGTCACCAAAGAGTAATTTTTCTTTTTCATTTTGTTTGCAGATAATTCTGACCTTTGATTTGAACCCTGGCTCACACGTCTAATAAGCCAACACATTATCTATTAGACTATGGCGATCTCCCTTGCCGAAGCTTTTTGAAAAATTCTAGGCTTTTGGTGTAAAAAGTTAAGTATATGAACTCGCATTATACTTAACACACAGACAAGATAAGCATCCTCAGTCTATCTTAACCATACTCTCATGAAATACGATTACATTATGTGTATGCATGTATGGTATACGCATACATATATATATAATTTCAATAAATATTAAAAGATTCAAATAGAATTCCAATTTATATAATAGACAAACAGTAAGTGTGTAAAGGAAAGACATGGGTACTCTTATGGATCGACCTAAAGCTATTAAAATATAATTTTTCACAATTTGAATTTTTAAAATAATGATTCCTAAACTTTCTATACGAGAGATGTTATTTATAATGATGGTCATCTTTTTTGTTTTGTTTCATTTTTTGTTTTAAGGAAATAAATTTTAATTCAAAATGAATTATCAAAAAAAAAAAAAATCAAAATCATCTTTATAGCAGATGGGTAAGCAATTTAAATGTATGTTTGAACTAACTGTACTAAAGGGATCTTAATTGAGATAGTAAGTAAATAAGGCCGATAAGAGTCAATAGAAAGTATGTAGATCTATTGATTCGGCATGAGAACTTTATTTATTTGTACAGTGAAGCTATGTTCATATGCAAGAATTTGGCTAGACAAGAAACTGGCATAAAGGAGGGTCACGCACTAGAGATCAGCAATGAAGTTCACTTTTTTCGCTACTCATATAGTATCATGAAGATAATAAGAGTATACGTGAGTCCACCAGTACTGAAATTTAATACTCTGTTCATTCATGCTCACTACCAATCGTATGGTTTAAAGTACAATAAAAATGATATCGAGTAACAACGTGAACATCGCAACGCAAAACGAACATTACGAAATTATGGTTTGATTCATATGCACTCAACTACAAGATTTCAGTGTTCATAAGATTAGAAAGATACTATAATACTCATAATGATTCGAATGATTCGATATTCATCAAAATTTACAGTCAAGTATAATAGTATTAATATTAGCACAAAGACACGACAACCAAAAAACGCAGAGCAGTAACAGAAGCAAAAACACCTAACCTTCTAAGTGAGTATTGTAGTATTCGTAGTAGTACGCGATTCATACTTATTTTTGGATTCTCGTAAATGTTAAGGCATGGGAAGAATAACAGAATCAAAAACATCATGCGTAGTGTTAAGTATGAGTTGATGAGACTTTCAAACTTTGAATATAATAGAATGAGTATGATATTAAGTATGTATGTGTATAAGTATCAGAAATTATGAGTATGATTCGAATATACTCACCTTTTTGAATACTCGTTGCTGATCTCTGGTACGCACATATCTTTAGCGAATAAAGATACAATTACGCTCTACTTACGCCTATATAAGTTTTAATTTGAGGCTTGACTGTGTATAATTGTCGCGTGTAGAATCTTGCATTAGTTATTAAACATTTTTATTTACTAACATGATCTATCATGAGATCTATCTGAATGGTTAGAGAATTGTCTACTTGGGGAATGTCCATTTTCAGTGATACTTCCTCTAAAAAAGATATTTTCGTGGCCTTAAAAAGTCTATTTACTACTCTATCCTTTTGTGACATACGCTTGCAGCAAAGATAGGTAGTGGGATAGGAGCGGGTCAGTTCGATACCAAGTGGAACCCGTGTGGAGACTGGAAACGCTCGTATGGTTTTCCAAACAGAACTTGTCGCATTAATAAATGCGCTCTATTCACTTTAAGAATGCTGTATACAAGACGTGCAAACAACCGTGTATATCAGGTAGGACGCTATGAAAGCTCTTTGCTTCCATTACGTTGATTTGAAATTAATATCTGCCTGGCTAAGCTATAACATCTTACTTACTTAATTGGCTTCTTAGTCAGGATTACAATCTAATTTCTCACACAACTCATGTTGTATGCATAACCTTTAGTTTACAAGCCGACTCCGTACAACAGACTTTTGAGAAACTTTTCATAGCAATTCTATTTACCCTCAGAGTTTACCTACAGTTTATGATCCGTCTACCAACGGCAGAGTTTTGAGAAACTTTTCAGGGCAATTGTATTCTACTCTCAAAGTTCTGGCTAGAAGACTGCTGAAAGGAACTCGCCACAAGAAATATTTTTTTATATTTCTTTTTGTTCGAGATGTCTGAGTTAGGGGCTGAACCACGGCGTCTAACACTCTACCTACTCTACTATGGCGACTTCACTTAGATAGAGGAAATAGGTTCAATCTCCACTCGATCCTAAATCATAAAATAATTAAGGGCA
>QOCX01003132.1:0-12411 GCA_005959815.1 Sarcophaga bullata
TCATCCTCCTCCTCATTTCCATAGCATGGTGTCCAAGACCAATACACCTCCCATGCGTTCCTATAATACAATACCATGTAATAACCCCGATAACAGTGCTGAGCCTACTTCTTTGGAGTTTAAGAAGAATCGCCGAGGCCTTAACTCAGCCTTGGCTAGATTTTCTGCACCGTTCTGCCCGTGTCCGATGCTGTCCATCTACTGTTGATAAGGTCCACGATTGCTTTGTCAATTATAAGCTTGCAGGTACCCAAACGGATCCCTAATGTAGAGAATTCATCAGAGAGTTCGATGTTCGTGAACTTATGGCCAGTTCATCTGCTCTGCAGTTGCCAGGAATATCCTTATGTCCCGGTACCCATGTGATACTAACATCATATCGATTCGTCACCGTTTTAAGACATCTGCGACATTCGAATACCGTCCTGGAGTTCATTACGTTAGAATCCATTGTCCTGATAGCCGGTTGACAACAGTGTTTCGATAGCCATTTAGACCGGTATATTCCGTCTAAAGGTTGCTTCCAGCTTTGAACCATCGGTGTAAATTTATACGGAGTCTCATTCGAGGTGCGCCGCATCATTCCTCCAGACCTCCTTTTCCGGAATGGATCTCCTAAAATTCATTGAGAAGTCATATCACGGTGTCATGTAGTCACTGCTTCCGGCAATCCCAAATTTTTGAAGTATCTTCGCATGGCCACTGACCGACTCATGCTATTGTCCAATAGGCCAAAGAAGCCTGCAAGGTATAAGATTTTCTCCAGTGCGAGTATAGGGGTAGTATGCAGGGCACCACTATCAGTCATACAGGCAGATCATTGCAACCTACGTATTAGGTTTAAATTTGTAGTTTTATGCAGGGATTCCCACCACTCCAGGCGCCTATAGGAGAGGTGCTGACCACCTCTGTGTAGATCTAGTGACTCATCTTAGATTTCAGGCCTCATTTTTTCCCCAACATTTCGTTATAGGCGTAGAGGGCGAATGAGGCTTTCTTCAGTCTATTAGTAATATTTGGTCTCCATGATAGCTTTCTATTCACGATAAAGCCCAAGTAGCGCGCTTCCTCCTTCAGTTCAAGTTCCACCCCATACAATCTCAGTGGACGAAAAGGTGGCGGCTTATACCTTCTCGTGAAGAGTACGGCCTCCATTTTTCCAGGATTAACACCTAAGCCACCATCAGATACCCACTCTCTAACCTTTTCTCGAGCAAGTTGCATCCTGTCTCTGAGAACAACTTTCGCACAGGCAACTGTCCCACATCCAACGTGTTCCAACATCACCAGCCGATCAATAATCACCAGGTTTCATAGGAGAGGGGAAAGTACTCCACCCTGTCTAGTTCCTCTTCCCACTCCTCTGGTGATGAGTTTGTTGCGAGAATCTTCCTTACCCTGGAGGTTTTGTTGACAGTTTCCATATTACTACAGAAGCTTATCCACGAATCTCTCTTGACGTGTCTGACCTTTTTCTTGTAGTTACCTAGGAACACTTTACAGTATTCCCAATGTTACTTGTTATCGGATTTCCTTGCCACGCTGAAAAGTTGTGGAGGAAATACTTCTCTACTCTGCGACAAGGCGGTGACGACACCAATGCCGCCTTTAGAGATGACCAACCGAATCCGATCGACGATGACGACGTGGGGATCCTTCCTCCCCGCTGAATTATTTAAGACCGGGTGTAACGAGTTGGCAGGGCACATGCACCAGGTTATTTACAAAATATGGCTAGAGGAAAGTATGCCCAATGATTGGAACCTCAGTGCCCTCTGCCCTGTCCTGAAAAAAGAGACCTTACGATATGCGCCAACTTCAGGGGTATAAGCTGAAGGCACTCATCAAAACACTGATCGGACCTTATCAGAGCGGCTTCAGGCCTATCAAGTCAACCATCGACCAGTTCTTCATACTACGTCAAATTCTGTAAAAAACTCACATAAAACAAGTCATGTTGGTAGGGCGCATACACAAAACGAAGTATATGTTATCGACAAGTGAGATGTGCGGCGTATTATATCTCAGATAACTGCCGATAACTATACTAACTTGGCTCCGACCCTACCATACTTTTATACTTTTGATGTAGTCAAGGAATTCATTTCTCTTGGCTCCGCCGTTACCACCAAAAATGATGTCAGTCTGGAGATCAAGCGCAGGATCACTCTTGCCAACAGGTGCTATTATGTTCTCAATAGGCAATTGAGTAACAGAGACCTCTCTCGTGCGACAAAACTAATACTCTACAAGACGCTCATCCTACCCGTGCTTTTTTATGGCGCAGAGGCATGGACCTTATTAAGCACCGATGCTGCAGCCTTGAGAGTATTCGAAAGAAAAGTCATACGTAAGATCTTCGATCCAGTGCGAGTTTTCGATGATTTCCGCATCTGATTCAACAGAGATCTTTATGAGCTCCTTAACGACATAGACGTTGTGAAGCGTATTTACATCCAGTGGCTGCGCTGGCTCGGCCATGTCGTTTCTATGGAGGAGGAAGCTCGGGCGAGACAGGCATTTGATACGGGGATCTGCAGCAGTTGGCGAAGAGGACGACCTTGTTTGCGTTGGAAGGACCAAATTGAGGAAGTCATCGATTTATCGATTAGTGTGACCAACTGACGTAGGCGCGCAAGAAGCAGAGGCGCCTGGTAGGATGTATTATCCATTAATCGGGTTGTTAGTGGCCAATTAAGTAAGTATTATGTAAGTTGAAAAGTCTACATGACTCTTTCCTGAGCCTGTCCAGATCTTAAACCCACCAGGGGGTGGGACACAAACTGACCCCTGCTGACCTTTTTTGGACACACTCTCTTGGACCAGCCTATAATTTTTGAGACCGAATCCAGAAACCTTGTTGGCAATAGAGAACCTTACATAGGAATTTTCCCTCGAATGCTCTCAGGTTTCTGCATCTGTGCATAAGTGGATGAGTGGCTTATCGAGAGTTAGTTTCGTCATACAAGAGTAGTCTCTGCTACTCAATTGAATGTTGAGACTGTAGTAACTCCTGTAGATAACAGTGATCTCTAAACTGACATCACTTTTGCTGGTAACAGCGGAGCCAAGATATACAAATTCATTAACTACATCGAAAACATAGTAATCGGCCGTAATCTAAAATTGAAGACGTCGCATAATACCCCGTTTAAAACCTAGAACTTTATCAAAAGGTTCGAAGGGAATCATTCCTACCTTGACGAAACTTCAGCTGCAACGTCATTTTGCACAGCCTTAGAAGCTTCACAAGTTTATACTTAGTTTCCTAGAATTTTTTACAGGATAAGACGTAAGCTTCCAATCAGTGTTTTGACGAGTGGTTTTAGTCAGTCACAATATATAATATATATATATACGTACTCGTATATATAGCATATATATATATATATGTAGTGAACAACAAAAGTCTTAGTATTTGAGCAATTTCATGAATTTTAGCCAAAAGTTTGTGTAAAAATTTAAAGTTTTTATATTTAATTCATTAATTTATTTCTGTCTAGTATTAAAAACAAACAAATTTTTTATATTTTTTATAAAACAAAAGAATAATAAGGAAAACATTCTAATTGATCTAAGTCATTTAAAGAGAGCTATTTTGTAAAAATAATTGCGTTCAAAAAGTTACCAAATTTTAAAAACTGAAAAAGCTACAATGTTTTTTGTGTCTCCTGTAAAATTTGAAAAAAGGGACTTAACATATTTGCGAATTAGACTTACGATATGTATTTATTTTATGTAAATATAGTGCAGTGCCTTCGTGTGGTAGACACCTTGTAGCGGTGCCTAGGCCAAGAAACCTAGTGATATCCGGTGGGATATAGTACTGCCATTCCTTCTCCCTCCTTTTCCTTATGTTTGTCACTTTCTAATCTTGCTGTCCACCATCCAGAAGCATATATTGGGCGCCTCCTGGTCTGCGTCTGACCTCAGTGGGGCAGCAGTTCTAAATCCTCACAGTAGGCTTAAAATGCAACAATACCCCACTCGCCATATTCATAATGCCGACTCCAAATCGCGGCAAAAGATGGTGCTAAAATATTTGGAGACCTGAGCATTTAGGTGGAGGCAGACTTGTCTCCACAGACTCTGAAATGTAGGCGCAGGTGTCAGAACTGGCGGAATTAACTTTCTAGGAAAAGTCGGAAAGTTTATCTAAGCCTTCGGACGCCCATCAGTAAGACCCAGACTTTCTTGTAGAAAAAACATGCCTATCTCATTAGGCGCTACGGGGGTGCAGTCGGTTTCGATGGCAAACAGACATTATCTTCAACGAAGACGACAAGAGATTGTTTTCGGACGAGCATACAATACTCTTATTTCCCACACGGGAAAAATGGGGTGGTAATGATCTTATTCAAAAACGGAATGTTTAACTGGATCTGGGATTTATTCCGATAAACTAGCACTAAAGGGTCGTGCAAATTAGCTAACCAGGCCAACGTATTTCAAGCGAAGATTTTTCATAATGAACAAGCTGCAGTATGTTTGAAACTGAGGACGTACCTCCTCCGAAATTGATCATTTGCGTGGACGTTCAAGCAGCAATCAAAGCGCTAGAATTCTACCTTGTCAAATCAAAGGACGTCAGGAGTCGCATGGACTCTCAACACCGTATACGTCGACACAACACCCCCTTCTACTGAGATCCGGGCGACAAAGGGAGAAACGAAAAGGTTGAACTGGCACTGAAGTGATCGGAGAAGTCTGAGAAGAGAACGACAGAAGGGATAATTTGCCAAATTTGAAAAAGCAGCTTGGAATTCAAAAATCTTGGGTGGTGCAACGTACCTGGTTGCCGAATTTGAAAACTGCTGTCTCCAGCAGTGGACAGCGGGAGAACAAGGGAACTACGTCAGTTCGACAAGAAAGCGGTTCGCATTCTAATTTTGACGTGCGCTCACGCGAGTGAACGAAGTAAACATAACCCAAACTCTAGATCTTTTGTTGATCAGGTGATTATCCACATCGAGCAACTAAACAAACATCCAATAATCCCTACGCAAGTGCGCTGTACGAAGTGTTATTATTTTAAATTATAAACATTAACAAAATGTGAAAAAAATTATCGGGTTAACAGAATTAATATTAACATTTGATTTTTTAATAAATTACAATTACCAAAATAAGAATTGTGAAATAATATGCATAAAATAATTGCGAGTAACACACACAAACTGTGAAATTAAATAAAACACATTAAAATAAATTTTGTTATAAATATAAATAAACATACATACATTTTATAAAATATAAACAAAAATAAAAAACTCTCTCACATTTATCTACATACATTCACTATTTATATATACATTAAAAGGTTTATACCTTTCACCATTTATATAACCCGCATCCACTTATTCAAATACCAACTCTATACGCTATAACGCGTAAAAACAACGTGACATTGCGCTACTGACAGTTTCGCAATCTCAGTCTGCCCAACCGGGATTACTACAGAAGATGACATCATGGGGAGGAAACGGAATCGGAGCAACATCTTTTATGCGAGTGTCATTCATGGATGGAATGCATGCAAACAAGGTAAAGTTTCTGACTGTGGTAAACGTGGCGACCACCAGGGCGATCCTTGTCCTGCTGTATTCAAGTTGACACGCAGCCTCCTCGTGGCCCCTCCTGGATGGCATTCTAGCACTAGCTAGATGTTAACTAATGCGTGCAGCGAAGTCCAATCCCCTGGACGTTAAATTTGGGTTGTGCGTAGGGCTTGGAACATACCACCTAAAAATTTGTATCCAGTGAAGACCAAAATACAAGCCTCTAAAAGGATCCCCCTAAAAGTTGACGACCACGGCAAACGTTTAAAGGACTACAATTTAAGAACAGCCACGTGGAACGTCCGCACCCTTCACAGGGTAGGCGCTTCCGCCCAGTTGGTGGATGCCATCATGAAATGTAAGATGGACATCACTGCCAGGAAATGCGATGGATAGGACAAGGATGCAAAAGGCTGGCATCCTGCGATGTGTATTACAACTGCCATGTTACAGCTGCATTCGCCATCTTGTCTCTGGGTTCATACCTGTGAACGAAAGAATAGCCACAATCCGCATCATGGCAAAATTTTACAACATCAGCCTAATTTCAGCATCTCGACATCCACAAAGCCACTTGGATGTCCCCTGATCGATCAACATCAAACCAGATCGATCATATTGTAATTGACGGGAGGCACGTTTCCAGTATACTAGATGTGCGCACATTTAGAGGTCCAAACATCGACTCGGACCACTACCTTGTCGCAGCCAAGTTCCGAGTGCGCATTAGCGCCTCAAGGTCTGCGCGCTCTAGTACACTGCGAAAGCTGGACGTTAAAAAGCTGCGATCACAAAGGACAGCTGAGGCGTTCTCCGCTCAACTCTCAGATAAGCTCCGTCGTTCTCTATCTAATCTCAGCGACATTGGTGGATTGTGGGCCAACATCTCCCACCCCTTGCGCACTACTGCGGAAACAGTCCTTGGTTTCGAACGCCCACCCCAACGGAATCAATGGTACGATGAGGAGTGTCGCGAGGCAGCTGCAGCGAAAAACGCCGCATACAAGAAAACGTTGCAGTCTGCCGCTACGCGAGCCATTGTCGAGAACTATAGTGAGAGGAGAAGGGAGGAGAGACGCCTTTTCAGACGCAAGAAGAGGGAGCAAGAAAGGCGTGAGCGTGAGGAAGTCGAGATGTACAGATGTAGGAATGACGCTCGAAAGTTTTATCAAAAGGTTAAGCGTCTAACCGAGGGTTATAAACCCGGAGCGTCCTCCTACAACGATGAGAATTGAAACCTGAGGTTGTGGAGGAAACACTTCTCTACTCTGCTACAAGGCGATGACGATACCAATACCGCCGCCTAGCCATGAAGAGGTCAAAGTCACTATTATGCGACTTAAAAACAATAAAGCGGCAGGTCCTGATGGCCTCCCCGCTGAATTGTTTAAGACCGATTGCAATGAGTTGGTAGGGCGCATGCACCAGCTTATTTGCAAAATATGGCTAGAGGAAAGTATGCCCAACTATTGGAACCTCAGTGTCCTCTGTCCTGTCCTGAAAAAGGGAGATCCTACGTTTTGTGCCAACTACAGGGGTATAAGCCTTCTCCCTATCGCATATAAGGTTCTTACAGGCGTATTGTGTGAACGACTGAAGCCACTCGTCAAAACACTGAATAGACCTTATCAGTGCGGCTTCAGACCTGGCAAGTCCACCATTGACCAGATCTTCACACTACGCCAATTTCTGGAAAAGACCCATGAAAAGCAGGTTGACACACACCATCTTTTTGTCGACTATACGGCAGCCTTTGATAGCCCCATAAGGGATCGTGTTTTTGCCGCAATGTCTGAGCTCGGTATACCTGCGAAGCTGATAAGGCTATGCAGAATGACGTTGAGCACTTCCTGCAGCTCCGTCTAGGTAGGAATGGACCTCTCCGAACCTTTCGATACCGTGCGAGGTTTCAGACAAGGCGATCCCTTATCATGCGACCTCTTCAACTTCGTCGTCGAGAGTGTTTTGCGGAAGGCGGGAGTGCATCGCAATGGCACTATCTTCCATAAAAGTGTCCTGTTGCTTGCGTACGCTGACGACATCATAGGGCGTACCAAGCGAGATGTTACTGCTGCCTTTAGCGCTATTTAAAGGGAGTATGCGAAGATGGGTCTGGCAGTAAATGAGGGCAAAACAAAGTATATGTTATCGACAAGTAGAGAAGTGCGGCGTACTGATTCTCAGATTACGGTCGATAACTATACTTTTGATGTAGTCAAGGAATTCATTTATCTTGGCTCCGCCGTTACCACCAAAAATGATGTCAGTCTGGAGATCAAGCGCAGGATCACTCTTACCAACAGGTGCTATTCTGTTCTCAATAGGCAATTGAGTAGCAGAGACCTCATCCTACCCGTGCTTTTTTATGGCGCAGAGGCATGGACCTTATTAAGCACCGATGCAGCAGCCTTGAGAGATTTCGAGAGAAAAGTCCTACGTAAGATCTTCGGTCCAGTGCGAGTTGGCGAAGATTTCCGTATCCGATACAACAGTGAGCTGTATAAGCTCCTCAACGACATGGACGTTGTATTAATATCCAGCGGCTGCGCTGGCTCGGCCATGTCGTTCGAATGGAGGAGGATGCTCCGGCGAGACGGGTATTTGATGCGGGGATCTGTGGAAGTCGCCGAAGAGGACGACCTTGTATCCGTTGGAAGGACCAAGTCGAGGAAGCCCTGTCATCGATTGGTGTGACCAACTGGCGTAGGCGCGCAAGAAGCAGAGGCGCCTGGAAGGATGTGTTGCGGCAGGCCGAAATCCGTTAATCGGGTTGTTATGGCCAATTAAGTAAGCAGGTAAGTATATATATAATACCAAAAGAAAATAAAGCATTTTTGAAAGGGAGAAAAATGAAAATGGATAATTTACCTAGAGTGTGTTGCACAGATTCAACAATCGTTCTGTCCTGACTTCAAAAACCCTTGTGTCATTGGTCAACTTTTGTGGCAAATCGAGTATCGTTTATCGTGGACCAGATAGGAACTGCCAATTGGAATCACGTGGAATCTCTATATAAATTGATGCGCAATAATGATCGTTTTACACGTCAGAAAATCTATCAGAGACTTTGTTGTTATCGATTTTCTTGTCATTCGTTATAATTTTCTGAATAGAATCTAGGTCCAATCGAATGGATTATTTCAAATCGAGCGTGTTATTTCGGTCCCGATTCGAAGGTTCGATGTTAGAAGTGAAGTTCGTACTATTCCCTAATCCAGAGCAAAAGTAATTCGGTTTCTAGTTTTTAGTCGTGTGCTTATCATTTTTAATTACGGGTGATTTAAAACCCCGTAGGCTAATTGTCAAACGCATAAGAGACAGATACTGTTACGGGAAAAGCTGTCAACAAAAACGAAGCCTACTTACGTAGAATGCAAGAAGAAGAGCGCAACCAACATCCCAGTTCAATCTTGAGTTCCAGTCTAGTTTACCTCTTGGTTTCTCTTATTTTCCCTTTGTATTTTAATTATTAAGCGTTCACATAGAACAGCCAAGATCATGTTCAATTTTGATCTCTAGTTTAGTTTACCTCATGCTTCGTCCCTTTATATTTTAATTATTAAGCGTTGAATGTGTATCATTTCAGTTTTACCCTGAAATATGAATTTTGACCTCTGATCGGTCCTCTTAGTCACCCTATTTTTAAGTATAAGAATAAATTAAATATAATCAGCCATGAATTTTCTTTATAATATTGTGAAGCGCTAACAATCAAACGAAAACACTACTAACCGATCTATCCCTAACTGAAATTAAACTATTGTTTCCATTACGCCCACTCTCGTTCTCGTTGGAAATAATAAGTTAGTGGTGTGCATGCGCCAACATTTTTACAAAGTATGGCTAGAGGAAAGTATACCCAACGAATGGAACCTCAAGTACCTCTGTCCTGTCCTGAAAAAGGGAGGCCTCACTACATGCGCCAACTATAGGGGTATAACCTCCTACCTGCCGCGTATTAGTTTCTTTCGATCGTATTGAGTGAACGACTAATAACACTCGTCAAATCACTATAAATGTGGCTTCAGACTCTGGCAGATCTTTACATTACATAAGTCGTGGAGAAGACTCTTGGAAACAAAGTCGACGGCAACTATAAGAAAGCCTTCATTAGCCCTATAAGTAATTGTGTTTTTGTCGCAATGATTAAACCCGATATTCCTGCGAAGCTAATAAGGCTGTGCAGAATGACGTTGAGCAACTCCAGCAACCTTTCCGAACTTTCTCTCAATTTCGTTTCAATTTCCTCTGGAGTATTCGTCATGGAGTATTCAGCGTAAGGAGAATGCATCGCCAAGGCTCTATTTTCCACAAAAGTATCCAGTTGCTTGTGTGCGGTGACGAATAAGCATTATTGGGAGTACCAAGCGAAATGTTATATGCTCTTAGAGGTACTGGCTCAATCATGTCGTTCAGATAGCAGAGGATGCTCCGGTGAGACGCGAATTTATTGCGGGGATTAGCGGAAGTCGACGAATGACTACGGATTGTTAAGGCAAATTAAGTATTACAATATTTAAATACAGAAAAGTAAGGGACTAACATCTTGGCCTTTGCCCAATTAATTAAATAACCCGTTAGTTAGTTTCAAATTGTAATTTGCAGTGAAGGCAAATCGTCAAATTGGAAAAATTCCAAATAAGTTTTCCATCATATTTATGTTTAATTCAGCGTATTCGGATAATCTCACATTTCAATAATTACCTTCACCACTCAAAAGCTATGACAGCTACTTTAATTCTCTGACTGTCTCCATACACTGAGTAAATCATATGGATGCACGAACCATTGTTGTATAAAGAGAGAGTTTGCGGATTGAGCAGACTATCATATTTTGTATGCAGTGAAGACAATATTACAACCTTTATACTTTCTGATGCTAGCGATTAAGACACCTGCCGAACCACATGAGCACAAGTGCGATATTAAACCCCAAAAGAAGATATATCCCTCTCATTAAATGCGCAGATCCGCGCGCACACACACATCATATCTGGAAACACTAAAATCAATCTAAGCGGTCGTTTTTAACTTTATAATTAATAAAAAATTACATTTGATCCTACCTTTATTGTTGCAAATAGTAGAGAAGTTATGTATATTACAGTTATTGTGACAGGTATAAAAGGTGAGCAATTGGAATGTCTGGAGACTGTTTGATATCGAATTTGAACTTTTACACGAATCGAATCCAGTAAATAATTTGGGAACAGAAAGAAGACTAATGGGTTTCCTTATGCTGACGTATTGCTTAGGATACTTCTAAAAGGCAGAAAGACAATCCTGGAAGAATTTCTGCGGCAAAGTTCTTCTGAGATAAGTTGGTTTTGGAAGCTCTTCTCAAAAAGGCCTATAATACCATCTTATATTAGAAATTCTGATATATCAACAGTAAAGACACTCTCCGCGACTCAATTCTCTGGCAGTCAAGAACTCACTCCACCGAGCCTATAGAGCTCAGACAAAGATGCATATGATATATCGAATATACCGATCTTAGGACACCGCATTAGATCGGGAGTGAAGAGCTTCCATTTTTTTTAAACCACCGGGTCCTGATGATATCATCCCTTCGAATTTGCGAATAAACTCATCCGTGGCTAATGACAATTTTCAGGGAATTTTTACGGTTATAACATATTCTATTCAAGCTTATTAGCCTCTCCTCATTTCTACTTAAGGCGCTTGAGAGAATTATAGACGTTTATATTAAATCATTCACGGTTTTGTTACCAGTTAGCGGCACAACAAGTCAACACATGGAGCAAATCTACCGAAAACGCGCCAACTAATTAGGTCACGAAAAATCTCTATACCACAATCAATTCACTCCGGCTGCTTTCCTAAGTATAGAGATGTTCAATAATGCTAAATTGAAGTCGGTTATATACGTGAGATAACTGAATATTGTTCTGCTATCATTGCTTTTGTAGAAAGACTACTATATACAAGCATATGAATTACTCCTCAAATTTTTCAAAAAATAGCTATTCGAGGAACACCACTAGGAGATGTACTCTTGTTCTTACTATGGCACTCGATCTTGACATTATACTTAAGACAATGGAAAGAGCATGCTGCATGACTATCAGGCAAATATCCAAAATTATTTTGGGTGCAACGAATATAGACTGGAAATATAGCTGACCAAAACAGAGATAGTACTAATCACAAAGAGATAAAAAGTCCCCAAACTTCTTATCCCCAGAGTCAACGGAGTGCATCCCTCTCTTTCCATATGATCTTGGGATCATATTAGACATCAAACTCAACTGGAACTTTAATACACACTCCAGAATCACTCGGGCGACTACTGCTTTCTATTGTTGCAAGAAATAAATCGCCACCAGAAATATTGGCGACCACGTCATTGGAGACTGAGCACCATAAGTGTATGGAAGTACAGTCATGCAAAAATCTTAGGTATTGTTGGTTTGAATATAATAATCCTGGTTTCACAACGCAGATACCGATTAGATCCTTCCAATGATATGAATCTCCCGGGTAAAGTCATTCAATTTTGCACTGATGGATCGGGAATCCATAATAAAGTCGAAAGCAGAATCTTCAGAACAACTGAGTATTATATTATCTCTTGTACTACCAGACGATGGTAGCAGTTTTCATGCTGAAATTGTCACTGTACGAATTCAGTACCAGAGTATATCGTACGGTGATGTACGCACATTTAGCAAAACGGCCATTAGATTCCTAGAAAATCTATACAAAAGATTGAAGATTGAATGCAAAGATTGTACATTTAGATTCCTGGACATGGGGACATTGAAGGTAACAACAAGGCCGACGCACTTGCTGGAGCCTGCACCATGGAAGATTGAATTGAATTCCTAGG
>QOCX01003133.1:0-11093 GCA_005959815.1 Sarcophaga bullata
TTCTTTGCATATGCAAAAATTACAAAAGATTTATGCAAGTGATTGGGATTTTTGACGTGTGTGATGATTATCGGGACATGCATGTGATCTCAGATAATAAATGGCATTTTAATGCAATTATTTTCCCTTTTTTTTTGTTTGTGTTTCATTAATTTAATGAATATTGAAGTGTTGTATACATTTTAAGCAGTAAAGTGTATGTGATTATGGAATTTTGGTGACAACTGGAATTCAATCGATTTATTGCGATTTTATGTTCGAATAACAGAGAAGAATAAACGAAAAGCACAATTCATTGGTATTACAGTGTGATATACAAACATACATTCGTACGTAGTTGGTTATTAAAAATCTTCAGTCAAGATTACCAAGCTAGCTTCTCTCACTATTTATATTGTGTGTGTTAATTGGGCACACATGAGTGGCGGGCCCTAAAGTCAACTACGAACAGCAAATTTTTTGAGAAACTTTTCATGGCCAATTTTTTATTTACTCTCACAGTTTTTGCCAGAAGTCGGACCATAATTTAGTTTGTTGGTGATGTTTGATCTGGGAGATTGAACCGTGGTCTCATGTCTAATAAGCCAACACAGTATCTACTAGAGTATGGTGAATTCAGAACGGTTATTGACCAATTTCTCTCTGATTTTTTTCTCTTTTAGCAGCAATATAAACGTAATAAGCATTGTGTCCATACAATAAAGCATCAGAGAGTCGCATTGATTAATCTGTTGCTTTGAGAATGTTTTTCTCCTTAATATTTTACAATAACCTTAGACACACAGAGATGCAATGGCATCACAGATGACTCATAATATAATGCTTTAATGCTATATGGTAAATACAGAAATTGTTGATTAAAATCCTTACAATTTGAAATGGAATTTCCAAAGAAAAACTGATTCAGAAAACTATTTTTCAACTTGACTTGTGCTATAAACATTGCATAAAACAACAACAACAAAGAAAATGTCAGTTAATCTTCAAGTTCATCTTTTTAATTGAAAAAAACAGAAACAAAAAACAAAATGAGAATTTTAACGAAATATAAATGTTGTTTATTTATTGTAACAAGAAGAAGATGAGAGATAATAAATATTGTATTTAAAAATAAACAAAATGAATAAATAAATAAAGAAATAAACAAAACAACAAAGATTATGATAATTTTTGTAAAGGCAAGACGTAAAATTATATTTTCCAGCAGACTTCATGCAACAAAGTCTAGCTTTTTTCCTCCATAAATTTATGGATTTTTCGAAAAGTTTCCGTATAAGCCGACTTATCTCTTGCTTTTGCAAGAGACACATTCCCATGCCACGTGTTATAAGTATGAATCACATTTTGTTTTGGTGGAATCCCAAGAAGTGAACAGCTTCACTCAAGACAGTTGACAGGTTGTGTGTATCATTTTGGTTTTGAAGATCTTTTTTTGGCTTTTTTTGTGATAAGTTTTGTTAAAGATAAGATAAAATATTGTCTAAGATTTCTTTTCTTTCAGTTAAACCTGCATGTTCGCTGATGTTAAGCATAAACTGATTAGAATTAAAAAAAAATTTTGAGTTTTCCTTTAAATTTATACGACATTTTGAAAATCTTAACAAAAAAGAATTTAAAATAAAAACAAACGTTTTATTTTTGTCTTTTTAATCAAGAAAATATTTTGAAACTCAAGCATAAATAAACAAAAGTAATGTCAGGCAGTCAAATTCAGCTCTTTATGCACCCTACATGCCCTATAAACTAAAATTCATTCAACATCTCTCACCGTACAATTCGTTCTCTTTTAAGGCCAACTTACACGATATAACTTTACATATGCATGTATTTACAGTTACACATACAGTTGTTATGACAGTAAAAATCTTACGACAAATTTTGCCTTTACACGGTTAATAAAAAAAACCAAAGTAAAGTATGATAGTGAAGTGTGATGCAGTTTGAAAAATTTCAAAAAACCTAGAAGGTCCTACCACTGAAGTGGGATGGTTTTTGAAAAGTTTCAAAAAAACATAGACGGCCTTACAACTGAAGTGTGATGCAGTTTCAAAAATTTCAAAAAATGTAGATGGTTCCACGGCGGAGGCGTGTCCGATCTTATGTTTGATTGTTGCTGCAGATCTGGCAATATTACTGGCAAAGAAGTTGTGGATTAGGTTCAGAATCAAAAAAGAAAAGAAATTACTGACATAACCAATAGGCTTCCTTTTCAAAATTGAATTCAGACACTTAATTCTTCAGCCGCGGTTCATAGCTCAGGTCAAATATCTCTAACAAAACGAAAATATGAAACAATATTCGGCGACTTTCTGTCAGCAAATTTCTGGCAAAAACTCTGAGAACAAATAAAATTGCTCAAAAATCTGTCGTTCGGAGTCGAGTTTAAACTGTACATCGCGCCATGTCGGTAGCCCTAGAGACTTGTCTCTGCCCGACAATGGTGCGGCCCCCAGTGAGAGCAACGTGGTGGCTGTGGTTTAATCACAAATCGCGGGGAAAGCGCAAGCTCGGTGTGGCGTTACACTCTTACCAATTGTCAAGAAGTAGTTAAGAACAGTCTCCGACCACTAACCAAGAGTGAAGTCATGTCCAAATTCATGGCTTCGAATTGTTACTCACATATGGTGATGTAATAATGCATTGTGCAAGATTGTAGCAGTGTTTGTGGGGGCGCTGGTAGACTCATTGTTTCTACCCGTGCTTTGAGCACTGTGGGGTAGGCCATCGTGGCAATACCCACGTAAAACCGTGGACTAATGCACGCTCCGCCACTCATGTCTAAAATTAACACGCAACATAAGGTGTGCGCGATGCTTGGTCCATTTACGTATGCATGTAATCCTACAAAACTACTACCAAGCATGAGTAGGTGGAAAATGAGGCATGGACCCTTCATAAGTAGATGGAACAAAAATATTTTTGATTCCTTTAGGTTATATGAAGAGTACAATAGGTAGAGCGTTGGATTATTAGACGAGACCTCATGATTTAAATCCAGTTAAGATTTCTTTTCTGCGACCTCTTCTCGATAGTCTTCGAGCAACTCTGAGCGTAACTAAAATTGACATGAAAAATTTTTCAAATCTCTTGTTCGGAGACTACGTCAAACAGTAGGTTCACCATTCAATGGATGAAATGAACACACACAACATTGGTGCTGTGAGAAACTAGGTTGTAATCTTGATTAAAGGGTTATAGTCCTGACTAATTATTGTTACCATTTTCGCTTTAAAATAATGAAATTTGCCTACCGTAGAGCAAATTGTTGCGGGAGTAAGAAGTTTTGAAGAAAACCCTTTAACGTCGAATGCAAGTTGCTCTCAACTTGTTGGATGTTGTCCTTCGAATACATCAAACATTTTTTACAACGATTACGACCTACATGCCTATAAACTACAATCCTTATAAGAATTGAAGTCAAGCGATCAAAGTTAGCGGAGCATTTTTGGTGATTGAGCCCAATTTTATCAAAGAATTTTATTTGCCGCAAAGGTTACGTACATTTTGGTGAATTGAAGGCCCAATTTTATTCAAAGGAATTTTATTTGCCGCAATTGACCGGAAGAGCAAAACGCTTTCAAGCCTTAACATTACGATCACCATTTGAAATCTATCAAATGATGTTTTGTTCGGTTTGCTCCTTGATGTCATCGCATCTCGTATTCCTTTCGGGTTGCAAAGGATGTTATAGTTCCTGTGAGATGGTGTTCGCATTTTAAACGTTTTTCTAACCCCCCCCAAGAACCTTGCCACCTCGCCATACAGCTTGCTTTAATGAGATTTTAATTGCAGAACATCATGTTGGGTGGCAATCTTTTTTCCAAGAACTGTTCTGTTGCACGTGCAGCTTAATGGGACGATTTAATGTTTTGGATCATAAGGGTCTATTTATTCATAAAGTTTATGCGACCAAACAGTTTTCAATATTTCCCTTGAAGTATTAAAGGCAATGGCTCAAGCCCGTCATAGCGCGATTCAAACGAAAAGTTTCTGATGAAGATAAAGGCAAACTCTTAGGAAATTGGTGTATTTCTATGGACTGGGCTGTAAGGTTTGGAGTTTCATAAGAAAAAAATGAATTTTCCCAAAGTAGTTTTTCTGACTCTTGACCGTTAACAAAACAAAATTCAAATACATTCGCCTTCCGCTTTCTTCTTGTAATCGGACGTTCCAAGTTTTTCATCCCATTTTGTGTTTTGGCAAATCGAATGAATTGCTTTACCATACAAACCACGGAAGTGAATGATAGTGTGGTAGTGTTGAGTGGTTGGTGAGTAGGTTGTAGTGCTTGAGTGGGTTGGGGAGGTAAATAAAGTATTTATTGAAAAAATAATATTATTTCTCGGAAATGGCAATTATTTGTGAATCGTTAATCAGGCGTTTTTTTTTTGTGTGTTTTATTTTCTATTTCTGGGATTTTTTTTTTGGTTGTTGTACACGAAAAGATCCATTTCATCAATAAATAGCTGGGAAAAAATATTGAAACACGGATTAGTCTCAATTTAGATTTGCATTCGCAGTCGACAGTTAAATAAAAAACGCAAAATTAAGAATAAAAAAAAGAAAATATAACAGTTTTTGAAGAAAAGAAAAAAAAAATTGTGAAATCAAAATGAACAGTTTTATTGCAAACATTATTGGGCTACTGGTGGTCATAAAACTTAATTGCGGCACGTTATTTTTTATTGGGCCCCTCACACTAGGGGGGTTTTGAAGACGAATCTATTTTCGGTTTCAACTTTATTGGCCGAATATAATCATGGGTGTAGGAGCTTATAGACACATCCAAGGAAGTTCTTCGATGACTATGCCAGAAGAAGTGACGGTCTAAAGATGCCAGTGATTCGGAAACCCAGTGAATGAAATTAGAACTTCCAAAGAATGAAAAATGAATTTGAAAGTTGTTTTGGAATGTAGCTTAATGTTGCTGCTTGATGATGAGTTTGGATGAAAAAAAATGCAGATTCAACAAGAAGATTACAAATGAAAAGGATGAATGACAAGAAGTGATAATAATGATGGCAGAACGATGACAAAAATGAAAGGATGAGCGATTGAACAAAAACGATGTAATATGATAAAAACGATAATTGATGACAGATGATAATGAATGGATGTTGATACTAAAGGAAGTAAAAGAAGAAGATCAGAGAAGAAGAAGAACCTTGAAAAAAATTATTTGGATAATGAGTTACATGAAGAGATGCCTTAAGCCCATAGTAACTGTTGATGATCTTGTTTTTGTTAAAAGTGTCCGAGAAATCAAATAAACTTTAACAATTCAAAACAAGATGACAAGTGAAAGATGATGACTACCGGAGACATGTGGGGTGACACCTTCCGTTGAGAAACTGGGTTCATCGGAAACAAACATGAATTAAACGGTGAAACAAAGATCAGAAGAATTGGAATCCGGCGCCTTTCTATGACTTAAGGCACAAATGGAAAGGGATTACTTAAATGTGCCGAACATATTTCAACCACGAAAACAGATTTCAAACGATGCTGGAAGAATTATGTCTAGCAATAAATTAAAAAGAAGTTGACAATGGTTTATGCAATTTGTTGAATACATTGGATGCCGTTATTCGGAGGAGAGTTCAGAAGTCTGGAAAATGATAAAGGAAAAGGTCTGAAGTGGAAGATGTCGCAAGCGAATAATGATAAGACGATAAAGAAATGATAAGGAGACAGTAAAAGATTGACCAGGTGAGCAGATGGCATATGACCAATGACAGATGATGATGGGCAATTGAACAACGATGATGGGGACAATGAGTGATGAGAAGTGATGATGATTGGACGAAATGAAGTATATAGGAGAAAAAAAAGGAAGGCTTCTTTGCTGAGGGCAACAATAAACCGAGGATGCCAGTTGTTTGCTGTTGGAAGTCATGCAGTTCAACAACAACTGCCTCTGGATTCAAACCAACCAGTTCGCCATACACTCCGGAATCTTCATCATCTGCTAGCAATCCAAATGCTGCCATTATACGCGAATATGTTGAAGAACGTGAACAGTTGGATGCGTTACAAGAAAATTTACTCGCAAATAAATTGAATATGGACCAAGATTTCTATCACATCATTGCCAATGAGAGTGATGACAAGAATCTGCAAAAATTCGGTAACGATATTGCTGCCATACGTGAGAATATTTTCAAAATGAAACAAAGTATTGATGCCATGCAGGATATTAAATCAAAATTATACTTTCATCAGCTCATTAAAACGGCTTTGAAAGATGCTCTGATTAAATAGATTTTTAAGTTTCATACGAATTGAATGTGATTTTGTAAATAAACAAGAGAAAAAATTTGCTTTTTAATAAAAATAAATTGAAACTATTTGTATAGAAATGATTATAAACTGGGATAAAAAACTTAAATTATGTTTCATTTAAATTTGTAGCATAACGGGGATGTCAGACATTATCGGTTATTAGAACACTTTAGTCAGGCGCACGACCTAGTTTCTCATATCACTTATGTTGTGTGTGTTAATTTTATACATGAGTGGTGGGATCTACAGTTCAAAGTCGTTTCTCATTTTTGAGAAACTTTTTCACGGCAATTTTCTGTTTACTCTCAGAGTTTTTGCCAGAAATCTGCAGAGAGGAAGTTGCCGAAGAAATATTTCGTTTTGTTGGAGATGTCTGACTAAGGGTTTGAATCGAATAATAAGCCAACACACTATCTACTAGACTATGGCAACTACTAGGTCTCTACCTATCCTGCTATATAATTATAGTTTTTGATTGGCATATATATTTATCCCAAGAGTTTTCTGAAAATGTGAATATTGCTTAAATCGCATATGGCTTGTCATTAAATTCTTATTGTCCAAGAATTTTTCTTCTCATGCTGCTCATGCTCAGCAGCTGCAACAGTGAGAATGAAAAGAAAATTACAGAACGCATGGAAACCTGATGCTATAAACACAATAAACGCAGCACAGCACTTTTGCTGGTGTTTACTGCGTTGCGTTCATAGCATCAGTTTCTAATGCAACAGCGAGAATGAAAAGAAAATTACAGAACGCATGGGAACCAGATGCTATAAACACAATAAACGCAGCACAGCAATTTTGTTGGTGTTTGCTGCGTTGCGTTCATAGCATCACCTTCCCATGCAACACCGAGAATGAAAAGAAAATTGATGCTATAAACTTAGTAAACGCAGCACAGCAATTTTGCTGGTGTTTGCTGTTTTGCGTTTATTGTGTTTATAGCATCAGGTTCCCTAGAGTTCGGTAGTCTTTTTTTTCATTCTGGCTGTTGCAGTTTCTGCGGGAAACGTTAAGAGGTTATCTGGCATGAATACCTAGAGGCCTATGTGCTGTAATCACTGCTCAGAGGTTCGTTGGATGGAATCTTGATAGGTTCTCATGCAACAGCGAGAATGAAAAGAAAATTACAGAACGCAGCACAGCAATTTGGCTAGTGCTTGCTGTTTTGTGTTTATTGTGTTTATAGCATCAGATTCCCTAGAGTTCGATAGTTTTCTTTTCATTCTCGCTTGTTTGCGTCTAGACGGGGAAAAGAGACGTTAAGAGGTATACTTGGCGTGATACCCTAAAGAGGCCTGTGGCTGTTATCACTGTTCCAGGAATTCATAAGATGGAAAATCTTTGAATCTCGATTCAAAATGATATATTGTTCAATGTTCTACTTACACCACATAATCTATGCGCACCAGACAAATTATGTTTTCTCTCTACCAAAGTGAGTTCATTTAAGCATTCTGGCTGTGTGCAACTATGAAATAGCGAACTTCTAAATTTAAAGACCCATATGTTTTCCCTCTCCTGAGAAACAACCTAACAAGTAGGATTTCGAATAGATAATATTCTCAGTGCACAGGATTCCAAGCATTCTTGAAATTATTTTGAATCTTGCTTGTTAAGATTATAGTTTCATGTTTTAAATACCCTTTGTGGGTCCTCACATTGTAAGCCATGTCATTAAAAGGGGTTTAATAAATCTCTTTCAGATTCGTCTTTCGGTTGATAACAAATTATTCAAAAAATAATATTCTTTGGAAAACTCTAAATCTTTTGGAATTCTTCTTATCCACCGGTTTTTATGGGTGGTTTTCCTTTCTTTTTTTTTTTCTTTGGGCATGCACAAATCCATCATTTTATCTTCTCATAAATACTGAAAATTAATAAGGAGGCACGTTCAGTTTCCAATTCCAGTTTGCCCACACGGGTACAAAGCCAGAAAACAACAATAAAAAGAAAGAAAATAAGAAGATTAAGAATAAATTTAAATATGAAAACTTTATTACCGTTTTTCCTATTGGCCAACGGGCGGCCAATCACTTTAATTTTGGCTCTTTACCTGCCGAGTATCGGAGCAATTCAACGGGGATGATAAGCGTTCTTACACGGACGGGACCAATATATTCTGGATTGATAGTTTTGGTAAATCCCAACGAATTTCGGAAGTTTAAAATATTGATTACTGTATTGTATAAGCGTATACAAATGATAAGACAAGAATTGAGGCTAGAACATTGAGAGATTGATGATGATATTAGTGATGTAGAAAGTCCAAGCGGAAATACAGAATTAAAGAGGAAATATGTGTGATGCCACTTTCCTTTTAAAGCGAATACTGGAATAACCAAGAAAAAAAAAAGATAGCAACTTGGAAAGTTCTCGGCACCATATAAACTTTGTTGGTGGAACACCTATATATCCTGGATGGAACTGTATTGGACCGACGCAGTGATAAACAATCAGGGAAAAATAAAATGATCAAACACGATGTGTGAAGCGCAGGTTTGCGGAGTCCAATCGATTTGGAAGAATGGAGGGGCAACTCTCTGTATAAGCCAATCACCAACAGCTTTGGTTAAATTTAAATATATAATGGAGACGGTACCCCCAGGGATAAAAGTCCGGAAAAGAAGTTCAAACAAAGTGATAAAGAAAGGTTTTCTGAGACCAACGATGAAGATGAGGCACTGAAAGCCATCACCAATACTTTGGTTAACTTAATATATAGTGATGACGGTACCCCTAGAGAAGACAGTCAAGTAAAAAAGAATAAACACGATGACAAACCTAAGATGTTTGAAACCAAAGATGAAGATGAGCAACTGAAAGCCATCACTAATACTTTGGTTAACTTAATATATAGTGATGACGGTACCCCTAGAGATAGAAGTCAAGAAAATAAGAAGAACAAGCATAATGAACCTGGCATCTCTGAAACAAAAAATGAAGATGAGCAACTGAAGGCAATTGCAAACACTTTGGTTAACTTAATATATAACGATGACAGTATCCCCAGGGATAGAAGTCAGAAAAATAAGAATAAACACAATGACAAACCTAAGATGCTTGAAACCAAAGATGAAGATGGGGCGCTGAAGGCCATCACCAATACCTTGGTTAACTTAATATATAACGATGACCGTACCTTAGAGATGAAAGTCAAGAAAATAAGAATAAAAACTATGATGAATCAAGGATTTCCGAAAACACAGAAGAGGAAAATAAAACATTGGAAAACATCGTAAATACTGTGATTAACTCAAGAGTTGATGACAATAGCTACCAGAGTGATAAAAATAATAAAAAAAAGTCATACGAACAGGATGTTAATGATTGTGATGAAAATGTTTGTGATGATTGTGCCAACAAATATGATAATGTTAACGATGAAAGAGAAAGAGATGATGAAAGTGCTGATAGTGATAGTTTTATTACAAAGAAATGGGAAGACTTTGAAAATTATATAATGGATTTATATGACTATGATAATTATTGGTGGTAAGCATAATATCCATGAGAAGGAGTGTGATGAAGAAATACAAAAAAGTAATGAATTGTTCTTCAATATGAATGGCTCACCCGAGACTTATTGAGCTCATGGCAGTGATAATGACATTGTATATGTGTGTTTTTTCCCCAGCTAATCCAATCAAATCCATTTAAAACAGCCTAAATTTATTAGATTTTAAGTTCAAGCCATAGATTACGATTTTAATAATATTTGAATGAATTTATTGAGATTTTGTAAGAATTTTCAAACTATTTGTGTAAAAATAATTATAATTTTAATAAAAAATTAAACTCTGTTTCATTTAAATTATCAGACAACAGGGATGGCAAGCCTACATCCTGTCAAACCATATCAGGTTTATCGATAAACCCTGCTCATGGCAGTCATCATCCCCTATGACAGCTGAAAGACTTCGAAATTTTACTTAAATCTTCTAAATCATAAGAGATGAGTGTGCTTCCCCACAATATCTTCGGTTGTGGCTTTAAGTTCAAGCTTAAAAATAATTCCTTAATTTCACAACATCGTCCGCTAATTGTCATTATTTGTGTTCTTAATTCAATTCGAATATAAAGGGTCCTTCAACAGGGGCTTATGGACTTTGACATTTGATAGCAACCATCCGATTGAAGCTACGTCTGCTAAATTATTCTGTCTTGCTTATTTAAGTGGCCATTTCAACCCTTTAGTTAAGATTACAACCTAGCTTCTCATATAAACCATGTTGTGTGTGTTAATTCTACACATGCATGGTGGAACCTATAGCTTAAAGTCGGTTGTTTCAACAGTACAGAGCTACAGGCCATATGGCCCTTGCCACATTGGATATTTTGCAAGAGGAATTTGACAGCATTGGGCATCTCACTTAAAGGTGATATAAATCGGCCACCGAGATCGTGCGCTTTGACTCTGTGGGGTTGCACTTAAGCCTCAAGTCTATGCGAATAAGCCATAAACCACAGTGGTTTTCAAAGCCAACATGACCCATGTCTTGGGTCAAATTCAGCCTGATTTATGCATCAGAGTTATGAAAAATTGAATAGTTCTGGTGCGGATCAGAATCCTTGGGTGATATTTAAACGATGTTAAAGGGTAATGGTATCAATACCTTATTTTATTCAAATCTGTAGATAGGAATCGCTTAATGGAAGACCCTTTATATTGTTTTAGATTGTTTATTATTATTTCCTTTTTGTTATGTTTTGTTTATTTAATTACTCGTTTAATCTGTCACTAAAACAAACGAAGTCGTAAAAAGCTGATTAGAAATGTTGAAAGAAAAAACAACGCAATCACAATC
>QOCX01003136.1:501-10795 GCA_005959815.1 Sarcophaga bullata
AAAACCGATATCAACTTGGGTGGTTGAACTCGATGCTCAACTGTAATTTTCACACCACATTTTCAAACCTCAGTCACTTTTGGCTGTTATAAGTCAAGACAAATTAGTATAACAGTATAACAGCTCAACTACATGGACTTTGTTGATTCGTCAATTCGCGCTTATGGCTGCTGTTTTTACTTACGTGTGAAAAATTTCTTCTGAAAAGGTTTCTGTTCGCTTTGACTGTTAAATGTCGTGTTGCACCTACAAAATTACAATCGGTACCCGAATTGTGTGGTGCTCAACTTCTGGCAAAATTGTACTCCAAAATCAAAAAGTTGATCTCGATTCCAGATCTCGAAGTATTTTTCTGGTTGGATTCTCAATTGGTTCTTCACTGGCTAAAGCAGCACTCCTCAACTCCTGTCCGTTTTTGTTGGTATAGAGTATCAGAAATGCAGGATTTCACTTTGGCTGAGTTTGGTGTCATGTCCCAACACATTTCAATACTGCTGATATAGTCTCTCGTGGTTCTTCTGTAAAAGAACTCTCCTTGTTAATCTGGGTCACCAGACCAGAATTTCTCTCTCTCGATTCTGCTCAATTAAAAAAAAAAATCGACAGAGAAAAACGCAAAACTGCTCTTGTCTCCGAAGTCAGATCGAATTACACCTTAGATTGTTTCGGAAAATACAGCTTCTACTTGAAAATAATTCGTGTGGTCGCCTGGATGCTTCGTTTTGCTTAAAAACCAAAAATTAATATTTTTAATTCTGTCTTTTCGTAATAGCAAGAATTAGAAAATGTTCTGATTCGTATTATCTTCAACATCCCATAGCAGCATTTCCCAGATGAGCGCTGAAGAAAAAAGATCTTGAAGGCGCTCTGAAGGGTCTCAACCCCTTCGTAGATTTGTCTAGCGGTTTTATTTTGCTCAAAATTTGAGAACGCCTAGAATACGCAGCTATTTCCCATCATATTGCCTATCAAGAATCATTTCGTCACTTGTTTCGTTCGACATGTACAACTCCAAAATTATCACGCTGGACCTAAGGCTCTAATTCGCGAAAGATTCTGGATCATTAATTCAAGAGACCTTTGTCGTCGAATTGTTAACTGCAATGCATGCGCTACGGCCCGAAATTGTTAAACCAGATGATGGGAAATTCGCTGAAGAACGACTCAACCCACAAGCCCCTTCGCTAGATGTGCTGTCGATTTTTATGGTCCCTACTTAAGAAACAGATGAAAGGTTCCATACAAAACTTACATCGCAGTTTTCGTTTGTCTCGCTACCAAGGCAGTCCATATCGAAGTTGTTTCGGACCTATCAACTGACGTCTTTATCGCTGCTCTCAAAAGGTTAATTGGACTTAGAGGTTTGTCCACAGATATATTCTGTGACAATCCTAAAAATTCGTTGGAGTAAATTCTAAGTTGGCACAATTGAAATATTTACTTTCTGATCCTCTTAGGAGTTCTTAACTCTAATACTATCATGAATTACTGCTCAAATCAATTTATAAATTTTCGTTTTATTTCCTCACGGGCACTAAATTTTGGCGGATTATGGGAGGCGGCCATCAAGTTCATCTGACGAAAGCTCTATCCAACACTAGGCTCACTTATGAAGAATTATCAACCGCAATGGTCAAAATAGAAGTCATTTTAAATTCGAGACTAATTTCACCTCTATCATCCGATCCCAGTGACTAGGCTCATGGACAAAATCATCAATATCATCCGTGGAAGAGATGACTGAATCCGTGCTGTCGACATCAAAACCACAAAGGGAACTATATCTAATATCTTTTTAATAAGGTCCTTTCAATGGGGCCGGTATGTTAAATTATACTTCATATTTTTAACCCACATTTTGTGCAAGCTAACCCACTGGTACTTATTTTGGTTGTTACCTGTTAGCTTTAATTATTTGTTTCTGTATATATCTTATATCCTTTAATAAAAATATTTCAAAAAAATTTTTGATATTTTATAGGTAATTAAAACAGCTTAAAACAGTGTATAATACTTAGTTTTTTATTTAAAATATTTTTAAAAAGAAAAAAGGAAAAAATACTAGCGAATTTCATGTCAAACGCATAATTTGACAGTCAATAAAAGGCGCTATTTTAACAGTTGGGCATAAAATTCCGGGGTTATGTTACTCCATTGTCGCTTAATACCTTGTTTCAACTGCTCTACTGTGAGGATACTAGGTTATAGAGCGTCGCCATAGTCTAGTAGGTAGTGTGTTGGGTTATTATACGAGAGGCCAGGGTTCGAGTCCCCGGACAGACATCAAAAACAAAATATGAAAAAATAATTCTTCGACGACTTCCTCTCAGCAGATTTCTGACAAAAACTCTGAGTGTAAATAAAATTGCCATGAAAAGTTTCTCAAAACATCTGTTGTTCCGAGTCGACTTTAAGCTGTAGGTACCACCACTCATGTATAGAATTAACACACACAACATAAGTGGTGTGAGAAACTAGGCGTAATCCTGACTGAATGGTTGTAATGGCCAATTATGTATGTATGTATGTCTTAAATTCTGTTTCTGCGAAACAGTAACTTTCCCGAATATAGTGGACATTACCTGGCAATCAGGATAGACGACTTACATATAATTTGACTTCAGGTTCCAAATCAGGTTAAATCACAGTAAATTTTCTAAAAATTTCTCTCAAATATTTCTATTTAATTCAGATATTAAGGATTATGAAAAATTATTTTAAATATAAATTTTATATAATATAATTTAGTACAATTAATAAAATTGAATTGATTTGGAAAGTATCCAAAGACACAAATATTTGTAAGTTCTCCAAAGACTTACATGACAGTAAGAGTGATTATCTCGATTACATTTTTTGAGCAAAAACAAATCTTATTGTGTTAATAATTTAATTACAGTAGGTAACGATGAATGTTCAAAATATTTGATTTAAACTTTTCGCTTAGATTAACGGAAGCCTTAATAAAGTATTTTCAAAAGAAATTTTCAGCAAATGAAATAAAAATTATAAATATAATAAATCATACTTAAGTCTTTCCCTACAGTTTGCTTCAAGTAACTTTACTTCAACTTTACTTGACAAGTTACTTTATTAAAATTAAATGTAGTGTGTACAAAACGTAGAGATTTTGCTCCACCTTAACTGAAAAATTTAATGCTTGAGTAGAACACAGTGTGGATAAAGACAATATTCATTTGAATATACCACTCGAATTAATATATACTTTCTTACAAATTGGTTCAAAGGAAAATTTTTTTTGATAATAATTATTCAAAATAATTTTACAAGTGTACTGTTCCTTATAAATTAATCAAGGGAAATAATACGTCTAAGACGGGTTGTAATAAAAATTATTTTTATAAGAGCCATTATTACAGTGTAGGATCATAACGGGCAGATAACTTGATTTTCATTATTGTGAGTATACGATAAGATAAAAGTGAACTTTAAGCTAATGGGAAGATCATACCCTTAACTTTTAAATTTCACTTTTTCTTTGAATTTGCCGTAATTCGCATTGGCGTAATCATTATATACCCTACAAGAAATGACCGAAACTAACACATACAAGACTCACTTACTATTACATAAATATCATTTTATAGTACTTTTAAGCAGTAGAGTTGCACTTCCCACAACACATCATTAGTGACGGTAAAATGACCGATCTTTTGATACATCATTATTGACGGTAAAATGATCGGTCTTTTGGAACATTATTAGTAGTGGTAAAATGACCGGTCTTTTGATTATCAGACTTGATGGCGTCAAATATTTTTGACAATATCTTAAAAAAATCATTTAAGATGTCATAATCGTGTGTTGTAGGAAAATATTTTAAATGTGTTCAAAATTTTAAAACTTTGGAATAAAAGACATAACATTATAAATTAAAATACAAATTAAAAAAAAAGAAATTAAGATAAAAAATATAATGAAACTAGAAATCGAAGTGAAGTAGTATAAAAGGACCAGTAAGTGTTTGAAAATTTAGATATCTTTTTTATGCGAATCAATTGACTAATATATAATAAATCCCTTTACTAGCCCGTTGAAAAACTAAAGCTGTTGGTGGATTCAAATACTGTGAAGGAAAAGTAAAGGAGGAGCGCGTCAGTCATATATACATACATACATAATTGGCCATTACAATCCTTCAGTCAGAATTACGTCCTAGCTTCTCACACCACTTATGTTGTGTGTGTTAATTTTATACATGAGTGGCGGGGACCTACAGTTTAAGTCGACTCCGAACGATAGATTTTTGAGAAACTTTTCATGGCAATTTTATTTACTCTCAGAGTTTTTGCCAGAAATCTGCTGAGAGGAAGCCGCCGAGAGATATATTTTTTTCATATTTCGTTTTTGATGTCTGACCGGGGATTCGAACCCTGGCCTTTTCGTCTAATAAGCCAACACACTACCTACTAGACTACGGCGACTACAGTCATACCAGTAGCAAAAAAGTGACGACTAATGAATTCGGTGTAATCCACCTCTTGAAAAAGGCGTTTGCTTTTAAATATTTGTATTTCTTTTATATTAATATATATTATATATTTTATTTTATATATTTGTATGAATTATATATTAATATATATTATTATATTATATTATATTAATTATATTTATTATATATTTAATTATGAATTAAAATTTTATTTAATAAAAATAAATTGCTTATAAAAAATTTAGTTTTTAATTAAAAAGTATGAATGAATTTGGGCAGTCCAACTTTAGTCCAAATATACATCAGTCGGTATATGTCCAGTATATGCATCAAATTTGACTAGTCAATTGTAACAAATTTTCTATTCAACTTTCAGTAAAGTATACATTAAGTGTGATTTAATAACAGTAGTAGAATGAACAGGTTAGATGTATATTTTATAGTCGATAGAATGGATGCGTTAGAAAGAGAAACAAAATCACACGTACATGAATGTTTACATCAAGTTTTTCATATTGCCCTTAATAACTTGATGTGTAAACACATCACAAATGACAGTTATTTGACTGTCATTGTTCTGGTAGGGTATATTTAAAAATAAAAAAATAAGGAGGCACTTTGATGTCACATGCATTTTTAAAGCGCTTGGTTTATTGAGAACGTTGTCGATATTGCACCGGAAGTGCCATATTTTTGAAAAAGTTAACTTTATTTTATCCGTAGCATTTAATAACGAAAAGAAGTTCAGGTGACGATAAGGTTCACTTTAGTTAAAGTTGACCTTAACTAAACCCAACTTTAACGGCAAGTTGAAATAATACCCCTAAGTGTAGTATTAACACTCTTCCTTTAGCACTAAAGCAATGCAATGCAAAAATATATTCCGTCTTTACTAATGAACGAACGTTATACTAGAGTACAAAAGTATGTACGTATCTCGGGATGCCAGACACGCTCCTTTTGAAAGTACATCTACTCTCTTTTAAAAAAAGGTGGCTTTTAAAGTGTTCTATTACAATCGAGTTTTTTTTTACTATTTTGTAATTTGAAGAACAAAAATTTATTGAACTATATAAGAACCGCTTACACTAATTAAAGGCGATGAAAACAGTGAATATATTTCGCCAATTCATATTTATGTACTAGCAAATTGAAGGAAGGAGAGCAATAGAATTGCTATGTAAAATCTGTAGAGTGAGCTTTTGATAAAACTCATCTGAAATGTACTTGTGTCGAATTCTACAATTCCTTAAATACTGATGTAGAAAACACCAAAATTTAAAATGTTCAAAAAAGTGATAAATATTTGTAAACTCCTATTTATAATAATTTTTCTTAAGTTTCTACGTGCTCTGAATATTATTAATTATGTACATATATGAATACAGTGAACAGCAAAAGCCTTAGTACGACAATATAGAATTTTAGAAATTTCATGAATTTTAGCCAAAAGTTTGTATAAAAATTTAAAGTTTATACGTATGCTCTATTATAAAATAAACAAATAAACAAATAAACAAAAAAGTTGAAAAACCAGTTCTTGTCGAATAAAATAATTTTGGAGGGTTCGAGAAATATAAAAAATATTTTTGAGTATGTCAACTTAGGCTATGTGGTACTTTTAACGTCGCATTGTCTAATTAACGCTTGAAGTTTAAACTCAAAATTTTCTTATTAAGTGGCAATGTATCGAGCCGATACTTTATTTTATTCTCTATCGCGTCGGGAGTTATTAGAAATTACAAATAACTTTTTGTCTTGGTCTATACGTAGTTATAAATATTACATACACCTAACATCCTTCAAGTCTATAGACAATGGATTATTTTGGAAATAATTGTCAAAGCATTAACTTAACGCTTACTTTGGGTCATAAATAATGTATTAAACTCATGAAGAAAACTACTTTCTACTTATGGAATAAAGAGCACGGTAGAACAATTTTTCGAATTAAAATAAGCCTCAAACGATTTATGAGCATATCAAAATGCCCTAGGTATGAAAAAACTGGAGATAGAAAAGAAAAACGGTTTCGTGGCAATCTTTTACCAATATGGTACATTTAGGACTAATGGAATAACCAGATCAGATATTTTTATAATCCGCATTAAAATTTAACCAGAGATGAGCAATTAGTTCCATTTCGAGTCTGATGTCGTTCCTTTGAAGTTCACAAACATGGCATAAATATTTGGGCACTTTGGGACGCTACATTAAAATATGCGTGAAACATGTAATCTTATACTAGCAGAAAAAACCAAGGACAGACTTTTGTAGTGCTTTCAATTTTCGTGTGTGTGTCCCCTCATGACTCCATCCAGGCACAGCCACTTCTACCTACTTACCCACCACTTTCGTGACATTTGTTTCTTTTTTTCATGTCTAAAGCGAGCAAGTGATTTTAACATTTCATGACAATTTTCAAAAGGCTACAAAATAACACGTGATAATTTTTTAAGAACATATAAACTTGTTATTAAACTACTTACTCGTAGCATTACATTGGTAGGCACCATCCGAAATAATAAAACATTCCTGCCAGCAACATTTTTTGAAATAAAGAGGAAGTCAATATTGCATTCGAACTTCTTATTTTCGAATGAAATAAATACGTCCTTCTGTTACGTTCTCCTATGTAAGTGATGATGAAATGAAGAGAAAAGAGATAACGCATCATTACAACAGAACAAAGGTTAAAGTAGATGCCTTTGAGCATTTAGTTGAAAATTACACATGCAAGTGCATGACGTTGGCCTGTTATTTGTTGCTTTCAAATATGACAGATATTTCACCATATCATTCATATGCTATATGGGCTAAAATGAATCCAGCTTGGAACTACAATAAAAATCTTATAAAACTTGTACAAGAGTAAATCAATCATCTCATTTATCACGTAAGAGACAACGTTGTTACTTCGTCCTAATGAAAAAAATTGAATAAGCTTTCAAATTTCTGCTACAATTATAGGCAGGATGAAAAAAAGTTTTTTATTTTTTATTTAAGTTTTCATTAACAACCAAAATTTTTTATTTTTATGTTGTTCTCCAAGATAGAGGCTTTTTAACTTAGCTTAAATTATAAATTTTTTCTAATAACTCCAGATAGAATAAAAACTACGTTAAAGTAAAAATTTGCATTGGATAAAAATGACCGAAAGGACCATAAAAGCATACAGCACTGTTTTAATTTTTTGATCATTTCTGTTTTACTTTTATTTAATTTCTAATTTAAGAAAAATTTATGGAATCATTAAAAAGACTAACCCTCTGGAATGTAGAAGAAATGTTGAGTGTTTTTAGACTTTTGTACATAAATACTTAGGAGTAGGATACAGCAGAATTTCTTTGCGAAAGAATAGAGAAAATGATGATTTCTACAGTGGCCAAATATTACGACTGAATATTATTTTCTCGCAAAAAGTTTAAATGACAATTTTGCGTTAGCACATTTTAGAGCAATTAGACATTAAATGTTTGCGGTATTTTTATTTGGTATTTGATCTTCAAAATTTCGCTACTTCACATCTACACGTAGTGTTTAGCAGTAAAGAGCCTTATAGAAAGCACAAACTAAATTAAGTATTATATTTGTAGTTAATAAATTTAAAGCAACTGACTACTAAAAACAACTAGTAGTAAAAGATGGCTTGTCCTACTGTAAGAGAGTAGTTTAAAATGATGACAGGAATTAAAAAAGTCTACATTGGTCCACTGTAGGCGCTCAAATCGAACAATTCGCGAAAACAAGCAAATTCCATTCAAATTTTGCAGGAAAAATTTTAACTGGGCCAAAGCAATAAAAGCTTTCAAAGAGCCTAAAGTTAAAAAAATGTAGGTGGAATGCAATAATACGTTCTTGTTATTATCAATGTAGTAATAGATGTGATCACGCAATGGTAGGTTTGTATAAAAAATCTATTATTGTCGTCCAGATGCACAGTGTTTATTTCTATGGAGTTCATAAGATTCTTACAAATTTTATTTAAGTTTAAACGTCATGTTTTGATTGCGTTTTGTTGATTGCTAAGGTTTGTCGATCTTTCTACGTATTTCCGACGGTAACGACCTAATACAAGATACAGAATTATATATTTTAAAATTTTTTGACTTTCTATGCAGAATAAATAAAACAGTTCCATCGTTATTACTTCTCGTTAATTCCACAAATATCAACAGTTTGAGTTAAACAAATTAAGGTCAGAATCTTCAACAAAGCGAAATATGAAAAATAATTTTTTCGGCGACTTCCTCTTACCAGATTTATGGCAAAAACTTGGAGAATAAATAAAATTGAAATGAAAGTTTCTCCTACAATCTTTAGTTTGGAATCGACTTTAAACTGTAGGTCCCTCCACTTAGGTATAAAGTAAACACACAAAACATAAGTGGTGTGAAAAGCTATTTCCGTATCCCGACTGAAGCGTTGTAAAGACCAATATGTATGTATGAGTCAGTTGCAAGGTAAATTTATTTATATTAACAGCAAATCTACCGCTACTTTAATGTATTTGTATTCCTACTGAAGCGTCTATAAACTGCCTGTAATATGGAAAATACATCATTCGATATATATAGATAAGCAATGAATACAGTACAGTTTCTTGTTAAATTGTGCATCTCACGCAATTTTAGTATATCAGCTTCTATCATGCTATCACTTTCTGAATTCAAAACAACCTTTTCCTCTTTTCTTTAATTTAGTTTCATATTTTTGTTCGCAATGTCATATGAATTACTATTGTTTATGAATATCCACTTCACTTACAGTTCGTAGTTCTCTTCACTAATATCCGCACGTTCTTCATCTAGGTGATTTAAAAATCTAATGATATGAAAAATTGGAATGTTTCGAAAAACCAATGAAATAAGAATTTTTTTTAAAAAAATAGCACTAAACTTGAATTTTTTACAACTCGATGAATATCCATCCTTCAGCCAATAAAAATATAACTCAATATACGATATGTACCAGGCAAAGCCAAAAATGTTCAATACAGTGGTTTTATATCACAAAATATACAAATCAGGATACAGAACAGGTTAAATAACTCCAATGCAGTAGTTAGAGCAGATTAGCATGTATTTTTCAGTAAAAAACGTAAATGGCAAGTGTTATAATACTGATTATATTCAACCAAATCTGATAAAACAGCCTTAGAATGAGTCGTTTAACCCGTCACGGTAAGCTTAGTGTTAACTTGTTAAATTTTTTATACTTATGCATATAAAAATGAATGTTTGTCTGTATGTACTTTATAGAATCGTAAACCTATGTATTTAAGCAAAGGTTCCTAAGTTGGTACGACCAATACCCGACAGTGGCGCCACTGAAAATTGTTAAAAATTATTAAATCGTAGACTGTCCATTTAATTATGATATGATCATGGTGTTGTTTGACCTCAGACATTTAAAGGCATTTAATTTTTAAAAATAAATAGTATTTATTGCCAGAAAAATAATTATATTTCCATTAGTGCATTTGTGTTTTTTTAATGAACAAAATCAATAAAATGATTCAAAATTAATTGGAGATTGTGTAATGTCTTTCCTTCAAATTTATTTTGGTTGGTGGCGTAACAACGCGCGGAGTTAATCAATTTATATTTTAATCATACCTGTTAATTTCGATTACGATTAGTAATCAATTACATTACTTTTTAAAAAAGAGTCGTAATGATTATATAATTCCATGAACAATTTTTTTGAATTACTAATTGATTACGTTTACAAATTAACAAAAAATAATCTGATTACTGACGATTATACAAATAAGCAAAAATAATCATTAGAAACAATTTGATTACTTTTGGATTACTTTTGATTCTTTTTGATTAGCCA
>QOCX01003137.1:307-15180 GCA_005959815.1 Sarcophaga bullata
ATCTATTTGATATGAAAGTTCTGTTAAAGGAAAAACCCATGAAAGATGCAAAAAACATCCTGGAGTTCGTTGCGTTAGAACTCAATGCTTTGATAACCGTCTGGCTGTCAGAAAGTACGTTAATATCCTTCCACATAAACTTTAAACATCCTGTACAGCCGACACTTTCAGCAGCTCGAGATCCCCATATGTTGGGCATGACACTCTACCACACTTAATTCATCTCAGAGGAGTAGATTGAATACAGTTAAAGAAGTTTGTATAGGAAACAGACTCCATACAGAAAGTAAGCTAGTGTTCCTAATTGTGAGCCCACAGCATGCTTACATGATGGCTTAGGTGTATGCCAATAGGCATAAGACCTTTGAATGGTCTCTTCGCTTAGACCAATAACTGACACATTGAAGCATTTGGCCTCAGCTTACAATTAAGTAAGCCTACTGACTTGATAGTACGGAACTCTTAATCTAAGACATATTACAGGGCAAAGATGTTACGATTTCTTCAGTTAATTTGCAATCTTGGCAGACTCTGTTGGACACGTAAGGATTAGAAGAGGTTTGATTCATTTCTATCATTAAATCTCATGACCATCTATGACACAATAGTGATTCTTACAATTCTCCACTGTCCTTTTGTTAGGCATGCCGAAATAATTTTCACATGAGCTGTGGGTCTGAGATAGAGGAAGAAGAGACTGTCTTTCATCTCATGTGTGAATGTGCTGTGCTTGTCATAAAGAAATGGTGGCTTTTGAGCTCATAATTCTTGTCAACTTTAGCCGAACTTTCTAATAGAAAAGTTGCTGCAGTTGGGAATGTTTGATCCTCGGGTAGAATTGATTGTGGACCTAAATGCTGGCTTAAGTGAAACGTTTTCTTTCCATGGGTGTCTGCCAACTTATCTAACTTAATCTGACCTACTGTCTTCATACAAAATTTTTACGTTTCTTGAATCATATTTGAAGTCAGGTCAGGTTATTATCGTATTCGTTTCTCTATTCGTTTCCCTTGCAAGAGCAAGATTTATTTTTTTATAGAACGATTGATTTCCGAGTAGAATTGATTGTCGTGTCACAGTGGGGCTATATGCTGGCTTAAGTGGAACAACTTCCTGTAAGGAAGATAAAAAATATTTACGTTTCATAAGAGGCCAGACTGGAGTCATATTTACCTAATCGTTAGGCTTTTCGTTTCGTTTTCATTAGCAAAATTTATTTCGGACTCGGGTTGATTTTCTCTAGGGAATGTTTGATCTACGAAGAGAACTGATTCTGATATCACAATGGACCTCAAAATGTTGGCTTAAGTGGAACATCTTCCTTTTAAAGGGATCTTCATTTAACCTACATGCTTGATACAAGACGTTCTTGTTCCATGGAGTCACCATTTCTCTAGGGAATGTGTGGGCCTAAATGGGGGCTTAAGTGGAACATCTTCCTTTACGGGGACTCCGCCTAACTAACTTCCTTTATGCAAAATACTTGCGTTTCATGAAGCAAATCCTAAGCTAGACTAGAGTCAGTACTTATACATTCGTTAGGCTTATCATTCATTCAGACATCAAAGGCTCTTTGACGTCTTTGACCATAAGATTTTAAGGGGCTTTATGTTGAGCCTTGGGATCTCTTGTGCTATTTTTTTCAGCCAAACTGTTTATTAATTTAAAACATATAGACCATGTATAACATGTCTTCTGGATACTCTAGATTTCTTTCTTTTTTTTTTCTTCTTTTTCTTTCTTTCTGTTGCATGATTATATTGGTTTGACTCTCTATTGTAACTCAGGGAGTAAATGTTTGGTTTTTTTTCTGTGTTTCTTGTTATTGTATTATATAGTCATGTGGCTATGTATGTATGTATGTACATATCAGTACGAATATATTTATTTTAACTTGAATATAATTTTTGTGTGCCTTGCAGTTGCTTTAAATGTTATGATCAAATACAGAAGTTTCTGAAGAGAGAAAAATCACCAACCACTGGCTGATGACAAAAGGACATGAAGTTTCTTTTTTCTTTTTTTTTTTTTATATTCAGTTTTCTCTTTTTTGTTGTTTTTGTTTTGTTTTTTTCTTTTGTTATGTTTGCATTTGAAATCCAAACGAACTGAAAACTAAATATTGTAGAAAGAACAGAAAGAAGAAAGAAAGAAAAAAACTCCAAAGGAGTACATTTTTAAGTACATCATGTGCATCATGAATGGGCTTTCATATGAAAAGAAGTCCTAAAAACTAAACAATTTATACACATACACACACACACACACACACAAACAACATACAGCTAAAGCTGCACCAACATGCATATATTCATACTAGGCTCCTGCGAAAACTTAACTCGAAACTCGTACATCACTTTTGTTCAATAGTAGTGGCTTGTAGTTCTTTAAACAATCGTTTTGTTGTTTGCTAAAGGCAACAACAACACCATCAACAACAACAAACAACAAAATAGACATAAACTATGCAGTAAATAGGTTGAAATGGTTTAAACGAATGGCTGGCTTAGACTTTTTGGTAAGGGATAGGGACAGTTTTCCAGAGACAGAGAGAGTGAGGATGGGAATGAGGGTGTGCTTTGTGCTGAGCGTTTTAGATATTTTTCAGAAGTTTTTTTCTTTTTTTTTTTTTGGTTGCATTCATTCATTTGTAATTTATTTCCTTCTAACGAGTATGAAAACAACTGACTGGTCGTGTTTTATGTTAAGATCAATGCTGTTGCTTTAGCTGTTTCTGTTGCTGTCGCTATTGCTACTGCTACTGCTGCTGATGATGAGAAATGTTTGGCAAACATTATGCAATTCTCAATATATTAGGGCAAGAGAGTGGTATTGCTAGCGCAATAGGGTATCTGAAAAACAGGGCTTCATTCCAATCAAAAGCAAAGATTTGATGTGGCTCTGGTTTGTGTTCTGTTTTGTATCCTTGAACGACATATTTTAAACATTTTTCAGGGCAATTTTATTTACTCACACAGTTCTTGCCAGAAGACTGATGAGTAGAAGTTATATTTTGTTGAGTTTGAGATGTTTAAGCTGTGGTTTGAACCACGGCCTCGCTTCCAATAAACTAACACAGCTACAGCTTCTCTGAGTGGAGCACCTCCGAAATGTCCAATTTACGATGACCGTAGCGCATAAATCAGACTACTGTTGGTCGATGGTATGTGTTATGTTGCCTTTGAAAAGCTGTGGCCTATTCTTCTGCAACTGCGATTTAAAAAAATCCACAAGAAAAACATCTAAGGGAGTGAAATGGCACAATCGCGGCGAGGTGTTCATATTCTCCCCCATGTGAGATTACTATACCTTAAGAACCCAGCACAGAATGTACAATGTGGCAGCAGCTGTGTACATATCCATGACAGCTTAGTCCCTGTAAATTTAATGCGCTAAGCAACGTCCATATAGCTGAGCAGCTTATGCAGCTAATTTGAAGGACGTAAGAGCAAATCATCGCCAACAGGCAGTGGATCGATAACCCAGCATGAGAATTTTCTCTCCAACACTAGCAGCTTTTCTTGTAATAGGGAAGCAGGCTGATGAGCGATTTATACGGCATCGCATATTAAAATTTCATGCTTAAAATGGAGGCCTTGGGAACCGCTGTGACTTGTGTCTTATTCTCAAACATCTGCGACTTAAATTGAATAAATGCCTCTCATTGCACTATGTCTGTCCCAAGTGAAATGACCATGTAATCTAATCGCTTGTACAGAACATGTGAGTGAGGCACGAGCTATGTGGCACGTAGCGTCACCCTGTTTAAATCACATGTCGTTGGTGTTCAGATCATTCACTTCAGATCAAAAGAAAGTCTTAATGAACGACGTATAGTGCTCGCCGTTGACTGTGGGAATCTAGCCAACGTTGTCCTGAAGGACCAATGTCGTTGCCACTTAAAATTCTGCATTAAACAGTGACTTTTTTGGAATGCATTGGATCCTCTTGAATCTCATGTGTATTGGCTTTGTTCTAAATTCGACAATATTGTGGTAATGGCAGGTAGAAGTGGCTGTCCCCTCAACGGAGTTATGAGCAGACACATTTAGGCCATGTGGTAGTGGCAATTCATTCAGAAATAGGCCTCATCACTGAAGAGGATATTTCGATGGAAAGTAGGGACAGTTGCCCAGAGCTCACTCTGTGGTTGCCTATGTTTGGTCATGATTTGGCAAAACAAATTCAAGAAATAATAGCTCATTTGCCAGATAAAGCTTCATGTAACTTCAACATGAAGGCTGTTATCAACTGGCAAAGTTCGATGTCTCTTTTGTATGAGAAACAATGGATTTCTTACTTACTTTTATTCCCTTTTAATTCCATTACATATGGTCTGCCATGCACTTGAGGCCCTGCTAATTTCATTGACCTTTTTGGGGGACAAAAATTCTTGTCCTTATTGTTGCATAAATCTTTTGAGGTTACAGTACAGTTGTTGGTGTAACAACAAGAACAGATTTTTCTTCTTTTGTTATGCACGGTTGCATATGCCACACAATACAACAAAAATAATAAAAAAATTGTCTTTTAACTGAGAAAACCTTATGGGAGAAATGTTACAGAAATGAAAAATAAATTTCAAATCGTATTAAAAACGAAACTGGCATTTGTGGAGTGTTGTTTGTTCTTTTTTTTTGATTTCTAATTTAAATCAAGAGAAATAAATAAAAAGAAAAACGAAATTCAAACTGATTGCAGCAATAATGTTCATTTGTTTTAAACACAGTTGCATGCCTCCTCATTGCAGCACAACACCAGTCACCAATATTTTGCCAAGCCAAACCAACTAGCCAGCCAGCCAGCCAGCCAGCTAACAATGAAGTACTTACTGACTGAACCTTTGTAAATGAAAAAAAAAATATTCCAACTGATATCAATCGATTTGCTTTGGAAATAAAGCTGGCAACGGGCTGAAATAAAATAAAAAAAAACAAAAAACTAAAAACAAAAGCAACACAATGTTTTCGTGATCTTATCATTTTTGATCCATTCAATGTGATTCGAATTTATTTTCTAGAAAAAAAATTTATTTTTCTGTAATAAAAAATTTAAATAAAATTTAAAAGAAAATACAACAAAAACAAAAGAAGGAAAAAGATTTCTTAAGTCTGCCATAAAACAAGTTCAATTTTATTTCCCTTAACCACAAACAACAATTGATTGCCAAACAATTGCATTCGATGTTGTTCTCATTATTATTTTAAGGTTTCTTTTGGAGATCTTTTCTACTGATTTCAGTTGATATTTAATGCCTAATTAGAGTAATTTGTTTAAATAAATGGCAAAACATGCAAACAATACAGTGAATGCAATAATAATGATGAAAGACATTTGCTGCTTTGCTACATATTTTCTATTAAAGAAGCTAGATTCATATAGATTAGGTATCCATCCCAGCTTTAGTCATTTATTATACTTTTAGGAAGAAATATTTGTCATTCAGTCTCTCTTCGTGCTAGCGTGAAGTCGCTGTAGTCTAGTTTGCAGTCAGTCAAGACATCAGGTCATGAATCAACCCCTGGCTCGGACATGTAGTTCGAATGGTAGACCTTGTTACGGTCAGTCACATATCTCCTGCGCCACTGTACATTCTGCTCAAGGAAATTGAGGGCATGGTAAACTCACGTGAGGGTGAATGTGTGCTCGCCTTTGCGATCGAGTGATTTAACCTCGTTATAGATTTTTGAAGGGATTTTTTAAGCCTCAGTTGTAGCAGATTAAGCCACAAAGCACAGCTGCCGTCAAAGGCAACATAACACATGCCATCGATCGAATTTAACTTGATTTATGTAGCAAAGTCAAGGAAAATTTAATATTTCGGAGTTGCTCCATTTAGCGTAGTTGTGGCTGTGTTGGCTTACTAGAGGCGACACCGTGCTTAAAGCTTCACCACAAAATATTAAAAGAAAAACAAATTCCTTCGATGACTTCCCCTCAGTAGTCTTAAAAAATTGTCATGAAAAGTTCCTCAAATCAATCGTTCGGAGTCGACATTAAGCTGTCGATCCAACCACTCATGTATAAAATTAACACACACAACAAAAGTGATGTGAGAAGCTAGCTTGTAACACTAACTACAAAGCTTGTAATGAATAATAAAGTGGTGGCGTGGTGTAGTGGTTAGTGTACGCGACTGCAAAACCCAAATATTCCAGGCTCAGAAGGTTAAAAAGCACTTTTTCGAATTAAGAAAATTATGAGGCTGAGATCGCCCTAGTCTAGTAGGTAGTGCGTAGCCTTACATAGACGTGAGACCACTGTTTAAATCCCTGGCTTAGATATTCTCATCAAAATTAAATGTAAAGAAAATATTCTTTCAGTGATTTCCTCTCAACAGCCTTCTGGCAAAAACTTTGAGAGAAAATAAAAAATTGCCCTGAAAAAATCCTCAAATCTTTCGTTCAGTATCAACATGAAATTGTGGGTGCCTCCACTCACGTCTACAACTAACTCATACAACACGTGTGGCTTGAGAAGTATCACCACTGTCCTCTAGAATGTGCAGAAGAATTCGATGCCCACACGTATTTAGCAATTTCCAGGCTGTAATTTGGCGGAATTTGACCTTGCAACTGTACATAGTTCAACTGACCATGGAAATGAAGGACATGCGTTCTTTGAATGTAACCTGCAGCAGGAGAATTCAAGGCAGTCGATTTCGTACTGCCCACCAGAATTTGGCCATTGGCGGATTTTACATTACAACCAGAGCCTGCAACAGGACTTAGTATAACTGATCATGGAAATCAAGGACATGTGTTCCTTGAATGTAATCTGCAGCAGTTGTTTTCATTCACCAAGGCGCGTCTTATCTGGTTCATTACGTGGAAAAGCTAAAAATATCGCATTCGATATTAATTCATTTGAAATCCAAGAGGATTGTGACGCCACTTAATGAAAGCCTCAATGGATACACGATTTTGATTTTATGTAGGCAGGATAGCTTTCAGTTGAGCACACATTGCGACCCTTTATGACTTCATATATTAGCACAGTCTATGTGTTAACCAACTGACACCAAATATATATCTGAAGTTGGTTAGCTTAGGGGCTACATATTCGATTTTATGTTGCATTTCAAAATTATTTGCGCTTTAATGCAAAACCTTTATAAATTCCTTGCCTTCAAGATAATCTTAAAAATTTTTCCTTCCCCCCTTCAACCTTTTTTTTCCCCAATTCAAATGCAAGATTTATGAGCTTTTAAGTCATAATTTAAATTCATTTCAGCATAAAGGTGCTGTCTGTGGGTTTTATTTTGGCTTCCAGCTTGCCAACCTTTAAAGTCTAATCATTGTAATCAACATAAATTATTGAAAAACTAATATTATTGGGCGAGGGGGGCGGAAAAAATTTATGCTGAATTGGAAGGTAAAAGAAAAAAAAAAAGCCAGAAATTGTTGGTGTTTAGCAAACATTACAGAAATTGATATTTAATCTGCATCTTTGATTATCTGGAAAATAAATTTCGTAAACAAAATTCAATTTATGAAGTAAAATTTAATTTGGAATTGCGAATTGAACGTTAAAGGCAGGCAGCAGCATAAAACTCATGCATATTTAACTAAGAACCTACGAAGGCAACAAATAAATGTTTGAACGGCTGTGCTAATCTGTAGAGAGGGAAGGTATTCCCATCATTCAATTTACAATATCAATTCAAACTTTTTGTTTAACCCTGTGCCAAAGGTAAAGACATTTTAGAAGTTCCCACATCATCATGAAAAGGTGATGATGATGGTAGTGGTAGTGGTGTTGTTGTTGATGGTGGCATCAAAATTTAGGGCATTTTCTATAGAACATATGGGGGGTATTGAGGCTACACAAAATGTAAAACAATTGTCATTTCGTGATAAAGTCTTTACATTTATGCGCTGTTTTCCCCCAAAATACTGAACGATTAATTAAATTTAGCGAGCAAAAGAAGAAGAAGAAACAAAAATCCAATTTAGATAAAAACAGTTCTTGCTACAAACGGTAAATCTAATGGAAAGCAATTTTTTTTACGGTCGTTTTGCCAAAATAAAAATTTTTCACAGCCATAGCTACACAGGTCTTGTTGCTACAAATAAGTTTTTTTTTCTCTTCATACCAGGCTTTTTAAACTTTAAACAAACATTCAAACACGATCAAGCTCATCTTTGTTGTCCCACCATTCACCATTCTCATCCTCATCCTCATCCTCATCCTCATTCTCATCCTCATCCTCATCCTCATCCTCATCCCCATCTTCTTCTTTAATAGTTCCCCAGCACTATTAGCAGCAGCATTAGCTTTGTGGCATTGCCTTCATTTAGTTATTGCTCCAGTAGTTGTTACAACTGCAACATGTAAAATGTTTGAAGACAAAAAAAAAATTGCAAAACGAAACCAAAAAGATTTCTTTTCTAATGTTTTCGAAATGAGCAAGCGGAGGAGACATTTCGTAAATCAGCTAAAAAGCAAGCAAAAAAAAAAACAAACCCAGAATGCATACAGAAACGTTAGATTTTTTGTTTTTTGGCGAGCGATGAAAAAAACTCCAAAACATTAGAAATGTGAACTGAAAAACAGAAAGTCGTTCACAAGAGCAGAACTATACTTGGGCAGAATGAACAGTGGTAAGGGAAATCCACTGAATATTCGAAATTCTCAGCACCAGAAAATATAAAGTCCCTTAATCTGGTACCAATATGAAGCACTTTGCGATGCAAATTTCGCTTAGCAATCTTTTTATTGCAAAACGAATTTGATGGCAACTTTCTTTCCAGAAATTGCCGGTCTGTACTCTGAGCCCGTTTTTCATATGATTTAACGCCTCTGAATTACCTTTTTTTCGAGCTTTGTTAAGATATTTGAAACCAATATTCAAGCCACCATTGACCATTGAAAAAGTTGTTTAAAATTGGACTGATCGAATGGTCCTTTTTAACTCGTAGTCGCTGTGAAGTGTGCCAGAAATTTTCTAACAAATTACTGTAAAAAAATATTCATTCAAAGAATACTTCCTTTCCTGTAATATTTTAAGTTTCCAACCCTATAAAAAACACCCTATATATACTAAAGTGTACTCTGTCCAATATTTTGTAGTTGGTGGTATTTGAGCTCGTTTTTGCCCTAACCGAGTGAGCAAAACCAAAATTTTCTGGTTGGGATCATGGAAGAAAAATAACTAAGGAAACACTCTGTCGACAAGTTTACTGTAGTAAATGCAAGTTATCGATTTACTATAGTAAATGCAAGTTATCGATTTACTATACTAAATGCAAGTCATCGATTTTTTAGAGAAAATGTAAGACATCGTTGTACTATAAAAGAAAATGCAAGTTATCGATTTAATTTTGTAAGATATGCAAGTCATCGACTTACTGTACTAAAAACGTACAAGTCATCGATTTACTATAGCAGAAAATGTAGTCATCGATTTAGTAATAGCAGAAAATGCAAGTCATCGATTTTCTATAGAAAATGCTAGCCATCGACTTATTAAAGAAACATATGCAAGTCATCGATTTACTATACTAGAAAATGCAAGTTATCTATTTACTAAAATAAAAAAGACAAGTTATCGATTTACTCTAGAAAATGCAAGTTATCGATTTGCTATAGTACCAAGTGCAAGACATCAATTTACTGCAGTAGAAAATGCAAGTCATCGATTTACTACAGTAAATGCAAGTCATCGATGTTCCATGAAAAATGTAATTCATCGATATACTCTAGAAAATATAAGTCATCAAGTTCTTGCCTAATTATTATCTAATTATACTATCTGTTGACTTGTGGATATTTTCCCAGTGAATACCACTGTGTCGTGCTGTGTAAAGTTACACCATAAGTTTAGTAAACGTAACAGACAATTACAAGTTTTGGAAAGTTTTCTCCACACCAGGCACTGAAAGTCAGATTAGAATGGTGCTTTCGTTAGTTGTTATTGTTTTTTTCTTTATTTCAATTTTTGTTGTTGTAGTTGCTTGACAGAGTATTGCTAAACGCTGAACACTAGAAGTGCTATACCATGAATATACTCGTAAACGTTTATCAGCCAAACAAGAGAACATACAGCATTACAGGAATATATGGCCGGGATATAGATGGAGGTAATAGAAAGAAAGATTTTTATCGAATATTTTGTACTTATGCTACAACGTTTGGCTAGTAACAATTGGAACAGTAACACTAGAATATCGACCTTAACATTTACCGTACAGGGTGACTTCAATTCACCATCAAGTAGAGGATGTTTTGTTTCATTTCATTTCGAAGGTTTTTTTTTTTGCTTTTGTTTCATTAACTTTTTTTTTGCAATTTCTATGTGCTTTAAAGCAAGTATAACTGCCAGTAAGTTGTGATTGTTGTTGGAGATTTGAAAGCAGCATGTAATAGAAGAACCAAGCAACTGCGATCCAATTTTTCTGAGTTTTTTTTCTTTTTTCTAAAACCTTACTTCAGTAACTCCTGCTTTGGTTACAGTTATGCCAGAACTAACACAACACAAAGATGGAAATTCATTTTTAATTTTTTATGTCTCCCCACTACCCACTACCTTCTACCCTGTACCCTCTACCACCTATCAAAACCAAGTTCCCTTCTTTTTTTTATTTTCTTGCTCTAGTACAGCCTGTTTGTTTGTAAGTTAACTGTGGTGATGTCAAGGGTTTTTTTGCATTTAAATTGAAATGGGATGGGATGTTGCTGGTGAATATCAAACGAAATTTTTTAACTTGAGGGCACAAAACGATACCATCAGATTAACATCGGTTTAAATTGATTGGTCGTGAAGTGCGGTGACGTTTCTTTTTTTTATTTTCTTAATCTACTCTACATTTTCTTTTCCACCTTCTCTCTCTCTCTCACTCTCTCTCTCTCTCTCTCTGTACTCTAACGTGTTGTTGTGGCCTAAGCCATGCCAATGAAATGTTACTGCTGCTGCTTCTGCTGCCACAGTATATTGTGTTGTTTACTTGATTCTATGGAAAGTTTAACTTTTTCTTTTTTGCTTCTCTTCTTTCTCTGATTGAAGTTATCGATGAGTGTCGGTTTTGTGGTGTTCGCAGCACAGTTCTGTAAGTGGTGGTAGTGGTGTTAAAGGTAACCTGATATATGAAATATTTTTGCAGCATGTGTGTAAATTCAAGCATAAACTTTTGCACACACATTTTGTTGGTAATTGGGTTTTTAGTTCCCTTTTCTTATGAATTTGCCATAAGAAATGTTACACAGAGTATGAAGAAGAAACCGAATTTGAAAGCAAATTTGCACAATTTGAAGGCAAACTAAGAAGCAATTAATAAGACAAGTAGATTTTTCCTAAACCTATTTGTTTATCGGTATTAAATTACAACAACAACAAAAAAAAAATTATAAAGAATATGAACATTTAATAAGAACTAAAGCAGTTGTTTAGAGCTTCAATAAAATAAAAATTAAATTAGGAGATAAAAATTTGTTGGTCAAATCCATCATCCATCCTCTCTATAGAGTTGTTATCTGTCACACAAGCTTCTTACAAGTGTATTGTGTAAACAACAGAAACCACAAAACAAAACACTGATTGGATCTGACCACTGTGTCTTCAGAGACTGCTATGTCTGCTATCGACCACATGCTTACATTACACCAAATCCTAGAGAAAATCCATGCAAAACAAGGTGACACATTCCAACCTTCTGTAGATTAAAAGCCAGCCATTGATAGCCCTGTTGTCGCAGTAGTCTATTAGGTACAGTGTTGTCTTATGAGACGTGAGACCACGGTTCAAACCCTAGGTCAGATATCTCCCACAAAACGAAATATTTTTTCGGCGTCTTCCTCTCAGCAGATTTCTGGCAAAAACTCTGATATTCATAGTCGACTTTAAAATGAAGGCCTCTCCACTCATGTATAAAAATTGACACGCACTACATAAGTGGTCTGAAAAGTGGACTTAGTGGCCTGGATAGCCATAGTCTCAAGGATTTCAAAACAGGTTTCCTTATGGTCATGAGTTACTTAGATCAGAAGATATAGGCACTGAATCTAATTGATTTCTTCAAATGTGAAACAAAGGTAAAATCAGGTATAAAATGAACCTAGTCTGAAATATGGACCTAGTAGGCTAGATAGCTATAGTCTCAAGGATTCCAAAACAGGTTTCTTTATGGTCGTGCGTTACTTAGAATCGGAGATATTGGCGACGAAAGAAATCGATTTCTACGAATGCGCATCAAAGGCAATATCGGTTAAAAATGGACCCAGTGGGGAAAGTGGATCTAGTAGACAGAATGGCCATAGTCTCAAGAATTTCAAAATAGGTTTTTTTTATAGTCGTGCGTTACTTAAGGACGCGGAGATATAGCGAGCGAACCAATCGATTTCTTCAAATGCGCAACAAAGGCCAAATCAGATAGAAAATGGACCTGGTGTGAAAAATTAGCTTCGAGGACTGGATAGCTAGAGTCTCCAGAATTCCAGAACAGGTTTTCTTGTGGTCGTGCGTTACGTGGAACCGGAGATATAGGCGACGAAGCTAATTGAATTCTTCATATGCGCAACAAAGACAAAAACGGATTAAAAATGGACCTGACCTGAAAAATGGACCTAGTGGGCTAGATAGCCAAAGTCTCAAGAATTCCAGAGCAGGTTTTTTTATGGTTGTGCCTTACGTAGAACCGGAGATATAGGCGACGAAGCTAATTGATTTCTTCATAGCACAACAAGGGCAAATCGGATTAAAATGGACCTGGTCTGTAGTATGGACCTAGTGGGCTGGATAGCCATAGTCTCAAGGATTCCAAACCAGGTTTCTTTATGGACGTACGTTACTTGGGTCCGGAGAAATAAGCGACGAAGCTAATTGATTTCTTCAAATGAGAAACAAAGGTCAAATCGGATAGAAAATGGACCTGGTCTGAAAAATGGACCTAGTGAGCTGGATAGCTATGATCTCCAGGATTCCAAAACAGATTTTTTTATGATCGGGCGTTACTTGGTTTCGGAGATATAGACGACGATTCTAATTGATTTCTTCAAATGAGCAACAAAGGCGAAATCGGGTAGAAAATGGACCTAGTGTGTAAAATGGACCCAGGGGCTGGATAGCTAGGATCTCCAGGATTCCAAAACAGGTTTCTTTATGGTCGGGTGTTTCGTGGATCCGAAGATGTAAGCGGCGAAGCTAATTGATGTCTTCAAATGCGCAACAAACTCAAAATCGGGTAAAAAATTGACTTAGTAGGGAAAGTGGACCTAGTGGTCTAGATAGATAGCCATAGTCTCAAGGATTCCAAAACAGGTTTTTTTATGGTGGTACGTTACGTGGAACCGGAGATATGAGAAAGTGCTTCATGGTAATTAGTTCATTGGACTTCCAAATTTTAATAATTCTCATTCAGTTCATTTTGTATATATATAGACGAAAATCAAGTGTTTTTCACAAGTAGAATTTCCTTGAGGAGATGACTTGCAATTTTTGGGTAATGAATTAAATTGCTTGATGACTTCCTCGGCTGATGACTTGAAATATTTTGTAAGTGACTTGCATATTTTAGTCAATGACTTGCATTTTTTAGTGAATGACTTGCATTTTTTGGGACTTGCAATTTTTTAATGAATGATAAAGTTATAAAATTTAGAACCTATATGAGTTTTGTGAGTGAAATTTCCGGTTCTAAGTAGTGCTCGATCATAGTGAAAACTGTTTCAGAATCCTTGGTCCAATAGCTATTTGGGCCAATAGGTCCTAAAAGCGCTTCTTTTTCAATTTGATTGGATTTTAATCGATTTATAAAGAGTGCTCTTTTTGCCCAGTTGAATTTTATGCCTTGAGGAGGATCTACTGAACATAAGTGGGACCAAAGGCAAATTAAAAGAATCTAAAAATACTGGCTGACAGTGAGGTATTCATCTGAACCTCTGGCTTGACTCAAAAATCGGAATGAGATAGGCGGATAGGATAGGATATTCCATAGCATGTGGTAATTCAGTGCAATGAAGAGAAAGTGTTCAGCAGGGTATACTAAACAAACGGAAAGGTAGAGAAAGGCAGTGGTTCTACTCAATCCAAATGTGGTTGAGGTAATTTAATCTTTTCCTATGTAATTGCAGAGGGAAAGGTGTTGAGTCTCGCATCATAGTGTGAAAAATGTTTCTGAAAAAAATCTATCGCTTGGAGTCGTCGTGAAACTGTATGTCCTGACACTCGTGGTTAAGATTAGCGCCAAAAATATGGGTGTTGTGAGAAGCTAGGTTGTAATCCTGACTAAAGAGTTTTAGTGACCAACAAACTACATAAGTGGAGAGTTGTACGAATGTTTCTGGATTGTGTATTCATATTCCGGTTTAATTTGCTGCAAAACAGACTAGGTATTCAAAATCAATCCTATGCCTATGCATTTGAGAATCGAATTTGTATGAGACTTTGGTCTCTTGTCGTGTGTTATCAATCACAGTTCTTTTGTAATCAAAATGATAAGGAATTTATCAATTCAATTAATTTTTTTTTTCTTAAATAATTTAGAAAACAAAACCAATGAGAAACTCATTTAAGAACAGCTGTGATAATTGTTGGCTTGGCCTGTCAATAGACTAGGTGATAAATTCGAAATTAATTTGGAAAAACCTCGATTAAATATTCATTCGTTCATTGATTGAACAGATTTTTACACTCTCTTGTCTTAGATACATGATGTAGATGTTGGCTTAATTAATCTCAATTTAATTTTCTTCATTACTTTTAAATACTTTGGGTGTCTTTTTAAAAGTTTTTCCCACTAGCTGCCAGCCTAACTGCTTGCCTGCCTGCCTGCCTGCCTGCCTTTTTCTTCTTATAACAAGAGAACTCAATTGAAGTTTTCTATGCCGTTCGTTAACGTTATGGTCTCTGACATTTGAAATAAATGGACGGGCTGGCT
>QOCX01003138.1:0-18679 GCA_005959815.1 Sarcophaga bullata
AATTGATGACATTTAAAAAACCATTTATTTCTTATGGGATGAACATGAACAACAACAAACAACAACAACAATATTTATTAAAAGAAACGAAAAAAATAAAATGAAATGAGATTTCACAGCCCAAAGATAAGTTATTCCCATAAAAACTAATGTTAGTCGAGAGTCAAGCTGTAAACTCATTCATTTACTCATTCATGGATTTAAACGTTAGGCTGTCCGTTTATCTATCTTTCGATTCATTCCTTTAATTCCTCCACACTGTGGAGTTGGATTTTGTTTGGTTGTTTGCAAAAAGGTTTTAAAAGCAAACAACGTCATTGCTGCTTGCCTGCAGCCACTTTAACTTACTGACTGACTGACTGAGTGGCTTACTGCTCATAGCAGTTAGGTTTTTGGTGTTACATGTGACTATAAGTGCTTGTATTACATAGGAACTGGAGGGAGGCTGTTTCTTTTTTTTGTTTTTCGTTAATAACAATAAAAGAAGCACTACCTTAAATCGTGACCATTAAAATATTTTCATCTTTTATTCTTCTGCTTTTGCTTCTTCGTCTTCTTTTACTTCTTATTTTATTGTATAAAATTTAATTCTTTTTTTTTGTTTTTTTTTTTGGGGGGGGTTTTGACTTAAGGTCTTCACATCAAGTTAATTTCAAATTATATGCGCATTTCAACAGTCGAAATAGAAATATTTTAATGGCTTTTAATAAATTGAGAAATCCAACCATCCATCCATCCATTCATTCTGTTTATGATGAAATTAAGAAGCGTTTAAATTACATTCGAAGTGTAATTAATATTTCTACTCCAATTATAATGATGATAATAATTTATGATTGTTTACTTAACTAATTTTTATAATTTTTTTTTCTTTACGGGTAAACAAATTCGTTTCAAATTGTTTGCCAAACATGCCTTAAGATCACGTATTTATCAGTTCATCAGCTGGTGTTAGAAAAATATTGGATTTCAATTGAATTTAGAACATTATGCGCCAAGTGCCATAATTTTTCAATTATATTGTGGCAGCAAAAAAAAACAATCATAAATTGCCGCAACAAATTTTCTTAATTAAATGGAGCATAAGGAACTCAATTTGAAATAAAAATTCAAAACGAATGCAATTCAATATGAATTTTGTTTTGTTTTTTTTCGTTTTTTTTTTTTTGATCGTTTTTTACAATTGATTGAACAACATCAAACATATGTTTGATCTTGTATGGAATTGGGTCAATAGTTACGTGTGGCAGACTTAACTTACAACATAAATATTCTATGATTTTTAAAACCCTTTAGCAAACATTTAAATTTTGCGTTTAACACTGCGTTGTACAATGAATAGAGACTCACTATTTGTATTCAAATCGCCGTTGTCTAGTAGGTAGTGTGTTGGCTTATAAGACGCAAAGCCGCGGTTTAAACCTCAGGTCAAAAAACTCGAATAAAACGAAATATGAAAACATATTCCTTCAGCGGCTTGCTCTCAGCAAAGTTCTGGCAAAAACTTTGAGAAAAATTGCCATGAAAAGTTTCTAAAAAATCTGTCGTCCGGAATCGATTTTTTTCCTGTAGATCACGCCACTCGCAGCATAAGTAGTGTGGAAAGCTAGGTCGTAATACTGACTGACATGATCCAAGCTTTATGTACTCCGTATGATGAACATTTTTAAATGAAAGCATTGGCAAATATGATACATTTTTTCTCTTGTCCTTGGCTTCAGCTTGTATTGCCCATGTTTGTAGCTAACACTTTAACGATTACCCCATGCCATCTCTCTAATAATATGAATTCGACCCGCAATTTATTTTTTTTATATTTTCAAGGAGCTTTTGTTTTAATTTTAAATTAAATTTTTATACTCATGACGAATGCATTTTATCACTTGGAATGGATGGAAAATCAATGACGAAGTTAACACTACCAGAGTAGAAGAAGACATTAAACAAATCGCAATCAAATCTAATTGGTAGCAAAGAAACTGCCAAAAAATTCAATTGAATTCAGAAGGCTTATTACGTTACTAATATTAGAATAAAATTTTACCTTCTGTTTTTAAAATTAATTTAAATTTAAAACCATTTGACCACAAATTATGTGGTTTTTTTAAAAAAAAATCGAAAATTGTTTATTAAAACGAATATTTAACTTGAGCACGAGAGTTAATATTAGCGATAATAGTCGTTGAATGCATGTTTTTCGTTTAAATTTTCGTTGATCTGGAAATCCTATTCTCCCTTCTCTAGTTCCTCCCCTTTTTCTATCCCCCCCTTTTAACCCCTCGTCTTAAGAACGTTTTGTACAATGGGTCAACTTGATCTCCGGGTACTGCACTTGTCTCTTTTGATAAGTACTCGTCCTCTAACCTAAACCTAAACCTAAAGATTTTTCAGCGAATAGCCTGAAACAATTGAAAGCTCTCACAGAACCATTTAACATCATAAGTTTGCTTCAGAAATGTATCCGTATTATCTTGAAATTTACAGAGCAGTTGCACAGAAGGCACATTGACCTCTTTGCCACTATTATTACAACATGCTTTAAGACATGCTTGCATTCCTATTAAGCAAATACTTGAAATCCCCATGTCTACCATTTATAGATGGTTTTTCTGAATACCAGTCACAGGTACTTTACAGACACATACTGACAGTCTCTGCTTAAAATGATTCAAAGGACATACCATTCATGTACCTTCCAATATCCGCAATTTTCGGTCTGTTCTTCCAAGATCATCAGCAAGACTTGTAAACTGACTAACTTCAATACAAAATAGATTACCATCTCACCAGAAAACTTTTATAGCCGCAGTTGCCAGATCCGGATGTCCGTAATGTCCTAAATGTCATTTACTACGCAATACCACAGCCAGTTTTCACTTCTGAAGGACAACGCTTTCATCTTCCAATCTAATTTTTAAAATTTTTCCCATTTCCACTGCCATTTTCATTTGGAATTATTTGGCAGCTGACATTTTCATTTTTTCATTTTGATGCAAACCCTAAAAGATCCAATGTTTGGTAACCTTTTGGGCATCTTTGATGGTGCCCCGATAGTCTAGTAGGTAGTGTGCTAAACAACTTAAAGTGCGGGAGGCCATGGGTTCGAATCCCTCCATAGACTGCGATTGTTTTGTGATTGTCTGATGATTAACCATAATAAAATGTAGAAATAGAAACAGAAAGTGAGAATTACAAAGTAATTCTCGAGAAAAAAAAAAGTAACAATGGCTTTACACTGGTCATTAAAGAAAATTTTGTCGCACACTACCGCTCCTTCCTTTTTCCTACAATCATCTTTCTGATATTTTAACACAATCTATCTCATGAGTGGGAGTCATTTCCTAAAGCTGAACGTTAACTTATTGAGCAATGAGTACGGAGAATAATTAAACTTTCCTATTCGAATCCATATGATCCCTCTAGATTCTTTTTTTTGATGACTACGTGAAGTTTCTCGAATACAGGGACAAGCCAATCAGAATTCTTATCATGGAGAAAAACATCCATAATCCATCCACTGACAAGATAACAATCGAATTTTTGGAAAAACAATACCAAACTTAGAGCAAATGGATGGATCACCTATGGTGTAGCTACGAGTGAGCTTTACATGATTTAGACTTTAAATGTGAAAGGCTTTTTAAATATTCTAAGCCCAATGAAATAGGACCTTAATCCTTATTATGCTGTGAATATCATCAGAACAGAATTTTATTCTTCTTTTTTTCCGTATTCAAAGACCAGCTAGATGATCGTCCATGGTTTAAACCTCGGAGTCAACGTTAAGTTGTAGATCATGGCTGGTATGAAAAGTTAGGTTGCAATGCTGACTAAAGTGTTGACCAAGTAATATTGAATAATGTTTTTACTTATTGATTAGAAAACCATTACAAGATAATTATGAAAAAGTTTAATCACAAAATAACTCGCTTTTATTCCTCAATCCAATTAATATGACCGAAAACGTGAACGTAGACAGCTTTACTTTGCATCTTTTCTACTGATTATCAATGGCCAAATTGCTCAGTAGATATGTACGTATATGCTCTGAAGTCCTTCTGCACACTAGAACTATACTAGCATAGCTCCAGATGTTCTAGGAACAAATCCTTTTGGAGTTCAAATACCAATTTATTAAAAAATTTTTTGTTCAATAATTTGCAAATCCTTTAAAAATTCTGATGCTGTATTACCATAACTAATGAAATTTGTTGCCATTATTGTCAGCATGGAATAAATTTTTAAATAAAAATTTAAAAAATAATTTTTATTTCATTTGCTGAATTGAATTGTATTCAGAAAACTGAATGATGTGCCATCAATAGCAATATCATAGCATATCCATTTTAAATCGCTTGAAATTCTTTTGTGTTTGATTAAGTTTTTAAATTAACGGTCACTTTAACGTTTTAAATTTCACCAACTTTCAATTATTAAACTCACCACTTTAAAAGTGAGCGCCATTTTGATGCAGCGTTATAATCTCGTTATACGTTCAAATTAAGTCCTTATTTCGTTCACTCTTGCTTTGTTTTCGTTTTCTTTCTTTATTTTAAAAGAATTTCTTTTTTTTTTCAATGTTTTTATATTTTTTTTTATTTATATTATTGTAAATGTTGGGTGTTGTGTGTGTTATGGGGTAATCTTATTTTTATTTTGTCTAACATACTTTATTCTAAAAAGTCGGGAAAGCGGATTAGGTTTTGAACCGTTAAGTATTGTTGTTAAAACTAATGTGCCATCAAACATCAAAGTTCTCTGCCTTTTATACATTTTTTTCCATTCATTCATTGAATTATTTTTGCACTTTTTTTCTATTTCTATTTCTGTTTCTATTTCTTTTGTTTTTGTTGTTGTTGTATTTTTTTTTTTTTGTTTTTCCATTATTTTCTAACTTTGCAATTGAGTAGAGCGTTTCAACTCTTGTTTGGCGCCCAACAATAGCGACAACAACAAAAAAATCCAATAAATTCATGCAAAAACAATAAAAAAAAATTGCATTCCATGTAATACACTATAAAAGTAACTAATGATGATATGTTAGTAAAATGAAACAAACATTGGTGCCAATAAAATTGTTTTGCAATACACACAACAATAACACTATAAAGTGAGATGCAATTTTCCATTGTAGTGTTCTACAGTAACATGGCATGCCAGTGCAGTGCATCAATATTCGTTGAATTTTCTCAATGCAAACAGTCGTCATTGATGTTGCATGGTGGGTAATTTGGGTAGAAAAAAGGGAGTATTTTTTTCAAATTCCTTAAATAAAACTCAATTTTTTCAATTCATTTATTTATTCATTTAAAATTTATTCTGCAAACTATTTAATTTCCTTATCAAATTAGTAACGGGTCTTTCCTAAAGCGCTTCCTGTATATAAATTTTAAATAAAATATTCATTTGATAAGACCTATTGATGTGATTTACATTCAAATGCCCAGCACTCTTTCTCTCGGGGAAGCGGATTCTAAGTGTCCAATTTTCCATGTCTAACGGGTGTCAAATTGAACGATCTCAGTGGCCAATTCACACCAGGTCCACATAAGCTGACCATGCCGTTAAATCGCTTGTGCAGAATATCCAAAGTGGTACGAGCAGTGTGGCACGTAGCTCCGTTCAGTTGAAATATCATGCCGTTAGAGTCCAGATCATCCATTTCAGACCAAAAAAAATCTGTAATCACCGATCTTTAGTACTAGCTGCTGTCAGTGATTGCCTGACTAACGTCGTTCCTAAAGGGATATCAACCGATGCGGATATTTTCGTCACTATGAAGTCATCGTAGTCTAGTAAGTAGTGTATAGGCTTATTAGACGTAGGGCCATCAGAACGAAACCAAAAATATTTCTTCAGCGACTTCCTCTCAGCAGATTTCTGGCAATAACTCTGAGATCAAATAAAAATTTCCATGTAAAAAAAATCTGTCCTTCGGAGTTGATTTTAAGCAGTTGGTTCCTCCCCTCATGCATAAAATTAACACAACATAAGTGATGTGAGAAGCTAAGTCGTAATCCTAACTGAAGGGTTGTAATGACCAATTATGTTATGTTATGTGTTTGGGTTTGCTTATTTGTTCCTATTAGAAGACCCGACATACATATATGTATAGGCATGCATATATAAATATGATACTTATCGCCTTGAGTTTGATGCGTAAATGGGTTCGATGATATTGTTCTGAACAAATAACACTGGAAACTCCTTTCTTTATAAAAGTCGATGGCAGCCTCTCTTTAAGGTCTCATTGCATAGACAATTACTCTTATTTCACCATAGGGCTACCATTCCTGAATTATCCTAATAATTTAATAAAGATAACCTCCTGCTGAAGGCTTCCAAAAGTCCAAAAAAACACTTGTCTGAGGTTCCCGAGTGCCGGGGAAAACCTGTTTTGTGGTTTTCCCTTCTTTTTCATCATTAAAATTTCTGCAAAAGTCGTTGAGAGGTATTTTCAATTTTCAAGTGTGAATATCCAGAGGCCAGTACCCCTTCATTTTTGTTAAATAGGGTTCTTAAGATCGATTCTTGATAGATTTAATGACAGCACTTTTGTGCATATATCCACAACGGTGTAGATTTGTCTGCCCTCTCTATACAATTTAAATTATTTATTGCAGCCTTCAATACCTAGTACTTAGAAAACCGCACCTTGGAAAAGAAACCCTTGATTGCCTAGCTACAGAAGACATACGATATTCTTGAACAATCTTGTATGGAGTGCTATAAAATTGAGGAATCTAATGGTCTCTTGAGTGACAGTAAGTACGTGTATATCTCTACTCATTATATACGATTACTGGATAACGACGGTCTTTATAGGAATGGAAGAGATTGTAAAATATCCAGACCCTCTCTAAGCCTTTCTAGGAGTGCGTAGGCTTTGGTAGAGAGATTCTTAGGAGTTCTGATGCAGATTTCTAATTGCGCATTGTGTTCTAAGTGCTAAGTCAGATGGAAGATACAGATATCGGCGTTTTCTGTAAATTGTTTGATAATCAAGAGGAGTCTGAGATTTTTGTAGGGATCTTACATCTTCAATCTGGAGTTCACAGTTCCATAGCCATGTTACTGGACTAGGGGTCTTTTAGTGTTTTGTTTTTTTTTTAGAGTCAAACTTATAACTGTAAATGGCACCCAATATTTCCACTTGCCGTCAAGAGGTAGCGCCTTGTACCGTTTAAGTTTAGTTTAGGTTGGAAGGGTGACGCTTCACTGTATTAACGATTTCTCTTAGAAACCTATTGGGAAGAAAGGAAATAAGAAAAGAAAGAAGTGAGGCGAAACTAAAGGAGGGGTAATTTTACAAAATTAGCCATAATGGTATAGAGAGAAAAACTTCTACCAGTGAAGATATCCTCTGATCCAGTCAATCTCGTTTATGAATCCTATTAGATCTTAAAGTCCTTAGTTGAATCACATCAGCATTATCAAAATATCCTAAAATTATTTGACAATAAAGTACTTTCGTACTAATTTGTGTCGGCACTATTAAAATTTCTCTTCTCAAGGGGTTGAGAGCATGCGCATCGTAGTGCATGTGGAAAAGCACTCTCTGAGAAACTGATAACGATCGCATTCGCAATATCTAGTAGAAGAATAGACTAATTTTTCTCAGCAACAATGCCGTTATCACAAAACACATACACACATACATATATACGTAAGTATGTAGGTAAAGAGTAAAATTCTCAAATTGAAATCTGTCTGTCTGTCTGTGTGTCTGGATTGAACGACAAGTCAATAAATTTTATTTGCAAATTTGTGAATTGTGAGTATGAATTTTATGAGGCTCAGTGTTACATCTGAGGTATACATAGGTCTTGCGCTCATAAATTTGTCTGATCGATCGATCACTCGATAGCGGCTGAATGTTGCCGCCACACCACAAATGAGCAATAAATACAAATTGCCATTGTTGTTGTTGTTGCTGGTAGTATTATGGAAGATTTTTATTATTTTCGTACTCCAAATGCATGAGCCTGCCATAAAGTACTTGGCAGAATGACTAGAAAGATGCTGAATTACAGCGACTACTTCTACTCTTCTTTCTCTAGTTGAGCTGTAAAAAAATTTTTGAACTTTTGAACGCTCACTAGTAGTGTTTAAACTTGTTGTTGTTATTTGATGAGACTTAAAATACGCTCCACTGGAAAATCATTTTTATTTCGTTTGATTTTTTTTTTTAATTTCGTAGTTACTTGGCAAGAATTGTTGAATTTTTTAATTTTTGTTACAACAATTTTGCCAAATCGTCAGCTCCACCGCCATCATCATTATGGTGTACAATCATTGTCTTCTTCTTTATCTTCTTCTTCTTCTTCTTTTTCTTAGTCTCTTACAACAATTGCTGTGTTATTGCTAATCAATGCAGACTTTTAGTGAAAATAAATGCGAATTTTTTTTGTTTTTCTTTGTATTTCACAGTCTGTTTTAGTAACAGAAAAAACAAAAAAAATTACGTTTTAATGAGAATAAATATCATTATAGAGGGGGCGGATGTCAATAAATTTTGAATTGTTAAATTAACCAGAGCTTCAGTGTAAAACAACAGCGGCTGCGGTATCATCATCATTTCATTTAAAGTGTTAACTTAACTACTTATTTCGTTCTATTCTCTTCACGATACATACGTACATACATCTGTACATACGTTGTACATATAGATTACAATTAAACATTACAGAGTGGTACGAAAAATAAATTTCATTTGCATCAGTACGTACGTATATAACGTAACATTCAAAAGAATTAAAATCAATTCCTTCATTCATTCATAGAGATTCCGATAACAACATCATCCAATATGTTCATACAATCAATCGATAGATGACTCCTCATAAATAATTGAAATAAATGTCTGCATTTATTATGAAAAGAAGATGAAGAAAAAGAAACTAAGAATTGGCAATTCAAATTTATCGATTACTGTTGCAACTTTAGTTTAAGGGTGGGCTGCAAGAAATTTTAAGTGTTTTATTGTGTATGATTTTAAGAATATTAAAATATTATAAAAAAAACCGTTAGGAAATTTCAAAATACATATTTAATGTCGTTTATGGCACACATACTCGTATATCGGCTCTTTTATTCTTTAAGGTTATGTATAGATAAGAAACAAAGTGTGTTTGAAGTATCACCGAAATTCTTTATTCGTTTGAAGGATCTATTGATGCCATTATCATGCAAATGCTCAAATTTGTATGACTCTGGAGCATAAATTTGACTGCATTTTATCGATGATTTGGTCTATGTTGCCTTTGGGTACCCCAGTGGTCTTCCGCTTATTAATATACGCAAGCGGATTAAGAAAATCTCACCAGAAAAAGTACAGAGGGGTCAAATCGCACTTTGTTTTTGGTTGCTTCTACAAACCAACTCCATGTGGAATAAAAATTAAATCGTTCGAATTTTACAGCTCGTTGCGTTGTCTTGCTAAAACCTTACCCAATTCAGATTAGAAAATAAGTTGGTAATCATCGGCCTATAGTACTCTCTATTGACAGTTATGGCCTGTCAAACGTCATGCTCAAAGAAATGAACCGACGATATTGCCAATTCCAAATCCACAACAAACAATTTTTCCGAATGCATTTTACGTTCTTGAACCTCATATGGATTGGTATCGTCCCAAATTTATTTGTTCACGTACCCATACATTCAGAAATATGCCTCATCGCTGAACATGATTTTTAAATGAGAATTACGGTCACTTGCAAACTGCTTCGAAGATCATTCAGCGAATACATGCAGTTTTCTATAGCAATCTAGAGTGATGTGGCAAACGGACTAAGTACAATGACAACTAATTTGACAGATGCGGTTTCAACAATTATGGTCGTTACGAAGGTTCGCTAGTTTCTGTTGGATTACCTTATAGTAGTAGTACAGTACAGCAAATTTTCTATGATCCTTGCGGTTTATTACGATCGGTGTGAAAAATTTATGCTTCTAAACGCCATCTTATAGTTTGAGCCTTTAGCACCAAATAATCATGATCGATAATACTGTTCAGGTACCAAAAAGCCTTATTAATGGATGAGTATTGTAAGTTAATAAAAAGTTTAATTTAAAATTTAAAATTAAACAGAAAATATGGGTGGAATAGGATCTTGCATAGAATTTTTAGAATATTTTCTATTTTCTAGGCAGGCATTTGGAATTAAATTTTGTTTTTCTAATCTTTTATCACAGGCATATTTTTCTAAATCTTCAATTTCGCCATTATTATCCTTCCTTAAACGAATATATCTTCTTATAGTCTCGGTAGCCTAGTAGGTACTGTGTTAGCATATTAGACGTGAAACTGTGCTTCAAACTCCAACCCAGTCGGTGGTGGAGTACTCACTAAGTATCATTCAGCGAATTTAACTTCATTTAAGTTATTAAGCCTGCTTGACAAACCTAGTTAAATGCTTTTAAAGCGTCAAGTAATACAAAAATATTTGATTAACTCCTTTAAATCACTTTTTATTTTTGGAAGCACTGGGTGCCCTGTTAGTCTAGTTGCTAGTGCGCTAAACACCAGACACTCTGGTCTGTTACACTACACCGAGCCCTGGTAATAATTATAGCATAATTTGCAATTCTATTCGAATTAATAAATTAAAATACAGTTTTGGTTGCACATAATGTATGGGTTTTGGTTCAATAATATAATTTATCCACAGTGAAGTATTGAGATCTGGATGATATCTGATAGAATTTAATATTACTCGTAGTCTTGTAGCTGTAATATGAAGCCCGTGGTTCAAACCCAATAAAACGAAAATATGAAGAAAATATTTTCTGGTCTGATGAAGAAATCGAGAGGCAAATAAAAAATGCCATGAAAGTTTTTCAAGATGTATTTTTTTTTTTTTTTTTTGCTCGGTGTACTTTAAAGTATAGTTCCCGACATTTATTGATAAAAATAATTATCACGGTATGTGAGATAGGTTATCAATCCCAATTAAAGAGTTGTAATAAACAATTAAGTACTGAAGTAGTTTCGAAAAACTTTGACATTTCCATGATCCTGGGCAGACTTCCCCACTTTTTTAGGGTAATATTCAGCCGTAAAACGGCAGCAAATATTTCAAATAATAAAAATAATAATTTCGTTCAACCAATTTTACCATAATTTACGATTAATAAGACTTGGTAGACTTATAGTTCTAAGGGCCATTATTACAACTTGTAGTTACTGTTGGGGTTAGTTAAAGGTACCTTTAGCTAAAGGGAACTGTAAAGTTACCTTTAACTTTTTTTCGTTATTATAACCTACAAATAAAATAAAGTTAATTTTTTCAAAAATACGGCAATGCCGGTGCAATATCGATAACTTTTGCGACTTTAAAAAAGTTCTTTAAGAACGCAGTGGCAACTATTTGCTTTGTTATTTGTTATGTTTATTATTTTATAATTGCCATATCGAAAATAATTTCTATTAATACGACAAATTTCAAAGATTAAAGTGAACTTATAAATGTTAAGAAGGTTAGGATGATCTCTCTTTTAGCTTAACGCTCACTTCAATTCTTATTGGATAGCATAATAATGAAATTTATCTGCCTGTTAAAATCCTCCCTTTACTTATATCCTCCCTTAGCCTTATAAAAAATAACAGTCAATGGTATCTGTTTTAGGGCCATTATTACAACTTGCTGTTAACTAAAGGTAGGATTTTAACGGGCAGATAAATTGTTTTTTATTGTATGAGTATATATGAGCATTTTTAAAGAACTGTTTTTAAAGTGGCAAAAGTTATCGATATTGCACTGACATTGCCATATTTTTGAAAACGTTAACTTTATTTTATCTGTAGGTTGTAATAACGAAAATAAGTTAGAAGCAACTTTACTTTACCTTTAACTAAACCCAACCTTAACGGCAATTTGTAATAATTTCCCTAAATTTGCTTGTATTTTCTAAACCTTAAAATTATCGAAGTCTCTATTAAATTAAAATCATCTGGATGTCAAGATTTCAACAAAATTCGATGTGAACATACTTTAATAAAATGCATCCTCATTCTTTTAAAAAATTATTAGTTTTTAATATTTAGTTTTTTATTAATTTTTATTTTATTTAATTTTTTTGTTTTAATTAATCATTTTCAATGTTTTCTTTTTTATTACTTTTTTAAAAGATTCAATTTTTTTTTTTTTTTTTTTTGAATGATGTTTATTTTTAAATCACCATTAGCAGCGCTTAAATTTTATAAAACATCTTAATGAGAAACCAAATAAAAATAAATTATTTTCGTCTTTTTTTGTTATTGTTGCAAAAATATTCTATTGCCACTGTTCCGTAATTAGCATGGCATCTGCTTATATGCAGCGCTACCATTGACCCCGGTTTTCAATTAAGTGACGTGTCTTGGTATTTTTCATCCGGATTGAATCATCACACCGACAACGGCCGGCAATACAGCACTTGCATACAAAGATGATGTCAAATTTTTTTTATCGACATTCGTGACATTTACAAATTAAATGATTTACATGAACTATGTCTATGAACTTCAGTAGAATCAGCCAGCATCAGCCAGCATCCAGCCATTATCAGCCAGTAGTGTGAATCGATATTTAGAAATTCGTTTTGGAAATTTTTAAAATGTTAAATTTATTTAAATTATTTGTGGTTAAATTTGTTTAAACAAAAAAAATTCAAAAAAAAACTGTACATTAATGAATTCCTATTGTTTACAATATTTGAAGAAGAAAAAAAAAACAATTTAATGCGGAACTACATGAGAGTTTATTATGGCCGAAAAGCTATTAATGCAGCCGCTAGTGAGAGGGTGTAATCAATACTTGCATGCAAATTCGAATTACGAGTGTTAAATAATGAACAAAAAATAAAAATTGATAAAAAAAAGAATGAAAAATAGGAGACTACATCTTTACATACAAGCATTCAAGCAAAAATAATTAAAAAAAAAAAATTATTATTAACACGTTCACCTCACTCATCAATTTCACTTGGTTTCACCATATTCAAGAAATAAATTTTTATTTTCAATTTTTATGTGGAAAAGAAGCAAGAGAAAATTTTCTGATCCAACACAATCTGAAATGGTTGTAAGCTATAGCCAGAAACAGGTCAAATGCCAACCGAAGGCCTGCTAGTACCTGAAAGAGATAAATCGATAAAGAAATTTTGTCAAGACGGCAAAAGCTTGCGTGAAATAAAGAATGGAGTGGTTGGATTCAACGATCCTTTAATTTAATTTGAGATACAACTAAAGGAAATTTATTTTATAATTATTTATTTGGTCAATAAAACCCTTTAAACAGAATTGCAACGTAGCTTCTTACACCATCCATGTTGTGTGTGACAATATTATCCATTGACTCTGAACAGAAAATTTTAAAAATTTTCATGTCCAGTTTTATTCATATTACGAGTTGTCAACAGAAGTCTACTTAGAAGAAGTAGAAGAAATATTTTGTTTTGTCGTATTCCGTTTCTGTTCGATGGGATTTGAACCCCAAGCTGTAGTCTAATTCAGGGATTACCATTTCATAGCACAATTGTCCAGAGAGAATTCACACACATTGCTTATGCTCTTTTATTTAGTCGTCGATTAGACTGCGGCTAGTGCACATGTTGGCCGATGCTAAGACATTTTTTTTCAGGTTTACACTCAAAAAATATTTTAAAAACTGCTTTTATTAAAATCCAATGCCTTGTATGTTCTTAAAGGACATTTTAAGGCATTTAAATGATAAGGAAAGGGAACAAATTTTTTGTAGAAATAAAGCAATTTTATTAGTAGGTGAAGAAATTTATGAACCAAAAGAGCTTCTACTATGAAATGAAAATCAAAATAGCGTATATTACTAACATTTTTCTCTGATAGTAAATAAATAAATTCTCTCAATTTGTTTCTGCTATCTTACTCGCTAATACACAACACAAATTTTTTGATAACCCAAGTCTCGGAACACTCATAAGTAAGTTAGGCGGTAATACGAAATACTGCAGTTAAAATACAAAAATCTAGAGGATTTTAAACTAACTTTTTCAATTATTATTAGCACTTTAGTTTACATGTTTATGTTTATGTTGAAGTTGCCGTAGTCTAGTAGGTAGTGTGTTGGCTTATTAGACGAATGGCCAAGGTTCGAATCCCCGGTCGGACATCAAAAACGAAATACGAAAACAAAAATATTTCTTCGACCACTTCCTTTCATCAGATTTCTGGCCAGTTATGTGTAAAATATACACACACAACATAAGTGTGTGAGAAGGTAGGTTGTAATACTGACTAAAGAGTTGTAATTGCCAATTCATGAAGTCAGTAGAATGCCTAGCATTTATTAGGATAAATTACGATTACTCATGGAAAATGCTCCAATTTTAGTAAACGAATTCTCATTAGCTTTTTCTGAAGCAACTAGTTCTAAAAACGATCTTAGTAGATTCTGTCTTGACCTCTTCGTTGTACATCGTCGGCACACTCAAAATCGGCAATTGGCCCTCTAATCCAAACCTTATGTTTCTGTTGTGGAATGATGTCCAGCACTGTATTAGAAACATACAACCTTTACGAATACTTTTTTGTAGTTGTTTACATCTTTGTCCTCCTAGATAAGCGGTATTATTAACTTTGTTGTTTATGTGGCCCCGATTCAAAGATGTATGAAAGCGCTTTCTCTGATTACACTTGAAAACTTTAACAATCAAGTTTAAATAAATTAATTTAGGAATAGCTTTACAATAATACCATGACAGAAACTCAGCTTTAGTAAAAAACTCGTGTTGTACTGTATGTCTGGTTATGAATATTATATTCGCAATAGCTCATAACATTTTAGCAATAAAATCAATGCTTTTTTACTGACAGTATGTTTTATACGAATTAGGATTACTACCTACCTTCACACACCACTTATGTTATGTGTTTTAGATTTTTATTTAAAGTCGATTTCGAACAACAGAATCTTTTCATTGAAACATAATGTATTCTCAGAGTTTTTACCAGAAATCTGCTGAGAGACCGTGGTCGAAGAATATTTGGTTTCATATTTCATTTTGTTCGGGATATGCAGATCAAATTTATTCGGAAACGAAATTCACAGCACATATTCATACCTTAAAGCTGGATTCACTCTTGATTTCGAAACATAATTTTTGTTCCGAAACTATTTTTTTTATATGGAGTTTGACGTTTCTCTTTTTGAGAGAGAGAGAGAGAGAAAGAGAGTAAATTTTGTTCGGAACAATTTCAGCTTGAATTGGTTTAATTTTAATTTTTGTTCCGAAACAATTGAACAGTGCTGCCAGATACTTCAATTTTATAATGATAGAAAATTGAATAAAATAGTCAAAACTAATACGTCGTTTACAAACATATTTCATATGGCAGCCTTAGTTTTCCAGAACAATTTTTCAAAGTGGGTGAATCGTTTCAGAACAAACCCTCAAAAAACTAAAACATTTTGTTCCGAAACCATGGGAGAATCCAGCTTAAGAGTGCCAGTATTACGCTTCTATTCTATGTACTTAAAAATAATATTCAATATTAATTGTATTACTCAATACTCATAAGACATAAAATAAAGACATTTTTTTAAAAAATAAAACAAAAAACTAAAATAATTTCGAATTGAGATTAAAAGTGAAAAAATGTTGTAATTTTATGGAACTCATGTCATGAGTCCATTGACATAAACTTAACCTTCATACAACATATACGCCAATCATACATAAAAACATTACATTACAGCACTATGTATTTGAGAAGAATATCGACGTGACTCCAATAGAATAGTTTTGTTGCTGTCATCTACACAGAATAATTCCTATAATAAGTTGCAACATACATTCTAATTTTAATTCGTCTTTTTTTTTTGGCATCGATTTTCAATTTTTTTTTTTTTCGTACTCCACACCACTCATCTCATTATGGGTTTTTTGTATTTTGTTTTTGTTTTTGCTGTTTGTTGATATTGATTTTCTCATCAATAAATATTTATTGGAAACACTCAATGAAATTCGCCAATTGTCACGTACTAAAGTTTCATTATAAACGAACAGAAAAAAAAAAGAAGAAAAAATTTTATGAAATCTGATGTTCAAAACTTGCTCAACCCACGCTTACCCAACAGTATGGTTCAATTTGTGGGGCTTACCCAACAGTATGGTTCAATTTGTGGCTTATTTCACGGCAAATAATTGAAGTTTTACTTGCAAATACTTTTCATAATTAATTAGAGTCACTTTAGGTCAAAGCTGTAACACCATGGTCGTCAATCTCTCATTTTAGATTTCAAAATTTAAACGAATTTGCTTAAGTTGCACAATTTTTAAATACCCAAGGCAGTAATGCTCACGTAGTACATATAAGCGTACACAATGTAACCCTAAGTGAATTTCATTCACTGTCAATTATAGAATGATTTTTTTAAATGACATTTTAAAGAAGATTTCAATTTGGATTTTCTGGTTTTCAGATTTTAGTGCAGAAAAACACGCAGTCAGGCAAATGACATATTCAAACTGAATAAATAAAAACCAAAAAACACACTTAAATACTCACGATTTTCATTCATTGTTTAAAAATACAGAAATTTTTTTAATTTTTTTCTTTTTATTTTTTTTTATTATTATCATGAGAATTGTATTATAAGAATATCAGTATTGAACATAATTTATTTCAATATTTCAATATTTAACGGAATACGTATTAATATGCAACAACACACTGTTATTATAATGACAGAAATATTTAAACTTCTTTCAATACGTTATGACAGCAATTTTGAAAATCAATTACGAACTTCCTTCAGTCAGGATTACGACCTAGTTTCTCACAGCACATATGTTGTGTGTGTTAAATTTATACATGAGTGGCTGGACCAACAGTTTAAAAACGACTCTGAACTACAGATTTTTAAGAAACTTTTCTCGACAATTTTATTTACTCTCAGCGTTTTTGCCAGAAATCAGCTGTGAGAGGAAGTCGCCTCGGAAATATTTTTCTCATATTTCGTTTCGCTGGTGATGTCTGACCTGGGATTTCAAATGGGTCCTCACGTCTAATAAGCCAACAGACTACCTACTAGACTACGGTGATTTGTATACAAATCCTATAGTCAGTACAAAGCCCTAAAGCTTTTAAAACCAAAGAATTTGAATTGGTTAGTGAGATATTGAATGGAACAATTTTACATGAATTTCGTTATTGGTTTTTTAGGACTATATGACCTCTTAATCCCATTCTACAGTCATTTATTCTGCGATGCACAGCTTTCACCTTTAAAATATTCTTTACAGAATCATTTTTAATTCGATCTCCTCTGCTCTAAAGAACAGTGGTCTTCACAAACATTGAACCTCTGGATTTGCCGGCTTTTGTGAGGGAAGCCATTAAAAGTAGTGTCAAAATGTTTTAGGTTACCTTGGTTGTAGATTTTATACCGTTATATAAAGTCCCAAATTAAGTAATTAATCATGCTCTCTAGTAAAACAATCAATATTTCTAAGAGAAATTATTGTTGTAAGGGAGTGTATAGGCGAGTAACTGGAGAAAACTCACTGGATTGCAATGAATTTCTCTGGTAGCTCAGACTAGGGCATCGAAAATCGATTTAAAAAACCTTTGCCACGAATTCATTGGAATCACTTACCCTCCATCAATATCTGAATAAGATAAGTTGGATAGACTAAAATTTTAAGACGATCAAATGGTGAATATAACAACGATGGCTATCGTATGAGAGACCCTAAAAAGTAGACGGTGGTATCGGCGATGCTGCAGAGGAATCCTAAGCATACTTGACACGACTGACTTGAACTGAAATAAAGTCGATAACACTGCTATGGAGAAAAAACAACATATTTTTGCGAATCAGAGTATATATCAGAGTAAACACTGGCGTAAGAAAAAAAGCAATGAAAATGAACTATGAGGAATTAGAATTCATTAAGAAGATCATTCCTTTATTGACCCAAGAACCGTGTGATTTAAAGAATTGCCCATTGGAAGGCGATTGCGGGAAAGCAGATAGTTCTGCACCAAAAAAAAATTTTTTCTCGTTTCGCGACCAATTGCTTGATATTCTCCTCTGAAAGTAGAGCCGTATTTCAGTGCAAGACGTTCTGGCATTCGATCGATACAAATTTGTTGGTTAGAATGGCATAGGCTAGCACAGCCGGTGATGTTTAAATATTGTTTCGTCCACCACATTTCCGAGTAGTTTCTCGCCCGGGCGCCCAACCCAAATATATTGTTTAAGGCGTTTTCATGTTAATGCTGCACTTAAACGCCGATAGGTCTGACCAGTATTAGGCGGCTATAATAGATCACACTATCGTGTCACAACATTTTGGGGAACTATTTTGCTTGATCACTAGATTTTAGTTCGTTGCCCGCGTATTCTTTTTTCTATATATAATTTTTGCCCTTGGGGTTGCTGTAATGAATCAATATATACATAACTTTTTTCTGCCTTTGTGTTACTGGATCTATATTCAAATATCGATGCCAATGCAAAAATGATTTATTTTTGTTTTGCAATCTTGGCATGCCAAATCTTGGCTTTAGTTAATATGGCTCCTAATTTCATTGAATTCAAAAGTGTTGTTAATTTTTTTTTTTTTCTTTAAGAGTTTGAAGGATTTTTTATTGTAAAAAAAGATTTTGACAACATCATCCATCATCGCTCCACAGCAACATATAAGCATA
>QOCX01003139.1:0-12944 GCA_005959815.1 Sarcophaga bullata
TTTTATGTGAGTTGTAAGTATTTTGATTTGGATGTGGAATAAGCTGCTTAATCATCCCTTTAAATTGAATATTGTGTTGCATAGAACAGTCTTTGTACCCCTTCTTCATGGTATTGATATGAACGCTGTTTGGTCTCAGCAAGTTTCAACACATCTTATGCCACAATCGATTTATTAAGTCAAACGTTTGATGGCTGTGTAATTAAACGAATGGAGGACGACGTAATCATTACGATCAATGGACACCCGTCGTACCATGATAACCCATGGTTTTGTACCCGCTCTTTATGGTTTGGTTTGAACAGGATGATGCAACTTGCCATACATCTCATGCAACAATCGATTTATTAAGTCAAACGTTTGATGGCCGTGTAATTAAAAGAAATGTTGATGACAATTAATCGCCAAGAAGCTAAGATTTGATACCGTTGGCCTATATTCTGGTAGTTGGTAGTAGTAGTTCCTTACTATTCGTATCAGATGCTCTAACAAAGTAAGATTTCTCTCAAACCGAATGGGCTTGAGACAGTCAAACTTGTTTTGTCTTTGTTTTGCTTCGAAATTGGAAATGGCAATCACGGAAGATTTAAGTCACGCATTACACAATACAGGAATATTTGGAGGCTAATAACCGATTGTTTTGATAGGGTACGGTAGACACAAAGTGCACTTTTCTTCAATAGAATTGGGATTGTCTTGGACACAACTCGTAAATTCTGTAATAATAAGAATTCACCAATAAAATGTTCTTGGAAGGGACTTGTGAGGTATTTAGGCACTAAAGAAGGAAAGTCTTGGGTGTATAACAGCTGCTGGACAGGGAAATAACCTTGTAGACACAGAGCAGCAGCTCGAAGTATGTCAGGGGAACAGATTTATAGGAGATATTACAGGAATATGTCGTAACATTTGAGGGAATTATAGTAAATCGTGTGATCTTAGTACTATGACATGATGTTTGTCTTTTTTTGCATTGAAAGCCACTTCGTGAAATGAAGAGGTTTGGGTAACTGCTGCAACAACCATATTTTTCTTAGAAAAAGTTGTGTTGAAAACAAGAAATTTTCATGCTGTCCCCAACGGCTATCAACAGTTGTGTGGCTTAACTGCCTTTATAAGAAGTTCAAGGCATAGGGTACCATAAAGTCGGTTTATCTTAGCCAACCTCGTCTGAATGGTTTTTAGTTGTTGTAAGTGTTTTCATAAAAAGCATTTTAAAAATGAATTGAAATTTTAATTGAGATTTTATTTAAATGAACTTCCACTTGTGTCGTCTTCAATTAATTTATTTCGATTGTATTCGAGCTTAGAAGTGTAATATCATACGTAATGAATGGCCATTAAAGGCAATATCTTTTAATGAAATTGTTGTTGTTTTTGTTTCTTTTGTTTTTTAACGTTTTTCCAGTAAAATAGTCATTTATTATACGTTTACTTACCTTGCTTCTCTATTTTCTATAATACTTTAGCAATTACATTTAAAGTAGCAGGGTTGGGAGTATTATAATCATTATCATCATCATCACCGTCATTATCATTATCATCAACATGTTTATGATAAATGTGTTAGAAAAGTATGCCTATTTATGTGTGTAGTTTTCTAAGAGTATGGTGAATGAAGGGAAGGGGAAGTTTAATTAATTATATTGCCTTGCCTTTTGCATTTAATGACCATTTGATGGTCTCCATCAGTGTTAATTGCCTGCGAGGCATACAACAATCTGCCATTACTCCACCACTAGCACCAGTTGGGAAGCTGGTAAATCAAATAATTTTTCCTTCTCCTTGTTGCCCCAAAATAATCGAAATGAATGAAAAGTAGCATGAGTAAAACAAAAAAAAAGTTTCTTTCTTTACGGCTTACTTCTGCATGTGAAGATGAATGAACATAATGATGATGATGATGAAGAAAATCTTTTGTTTTCTCTTCCAGAGCATTACACGAAACCACATGTTATGCTTGGAACATACTTAAGTACCTGGCATGCAATGAAATTCTAAATAAAATTCATATCATGCTACACACAAGCTAATATTAATTATCCTGTGCGATTTCTTCGATTGGATGGACGATTACGGCCTTAATTCGAATTGNATTGAAATGTTAGAATTATTCAGCAATTAGCAGGATATACGGGCTCATATAAAAGAAAACAGGAAATTCAACATATTTTCGTTACAAATAATAAAGAAATCCTTGGCTAAATGCCATCCTGATTGATACAGGCAGTTAAGCAGTACAACTTCTGATAGCCATTGAGGATAGCATGAATATTTCTTGTATTTAACACAACTTTTTCTAGGAAAAATATGGTTGTTGCAGCAGTTACCCAAACCCCTTCAGACACTTCATTTCACGAAGTTGCTTTCAATGCAAAAAAAGTGACAAAAGTCATGTCATAGTACTGAGACCACACGATCTATAATATTCCCCTCAAACGTTACAGCATATTCCAGTAATATCTTCTATAAATCCGTTCCTCTGACATACTTCAAGGTTCTGTTCCGTGTCTACAAGGCTATATCCCTGTCCAGCAGCTGTTATACACCCAAGACTTTCCTTCTTTAGTGCCTTAATACCTCACAAGTCCCTTCCAAGAACATTTTATTGGTGAATTCTCATTATCACAGAATTTACGAGTTGTGTGCAAGACAATCCCAATTCTATTGAAGAAAGTGCACTTTGTGTCTGCAGTACCCTATCAAAACAATCGTTTATTAGTCTCGAAATTTTCCTGTATCGTCCGCTGCGTGACTTAAATCTTCCGTGATTGCCATTTCCTATTTCGAAGCAATGCAAAGACAAAACAAGTTTGACTGTCTCAAACCCATTTGGTTTGAAAGAAATCTTACTTTGTTAGAGCATCTGATTCGAATGGTAAGGAACTACTACTACCAACTACCAGAATATAGTTCAACGGTGTCAAACCTTAGTTTCTTGGCGATCAATTGGCATCAACATTTCGGTTAATTACACGGCCACTAAACGTCAGACATCTTAATAAAATCAATTGTGCATAGATGTATGGGCAAGTTGCAATCATCCTGTTCGAAACCAAAAACCACTAAAGAGCGAGGTACAAAAAAAAATCAATTATCAATTGGTGCGATAGGTAAACTCTATTGACCGTAATTTTTGTGTCGTCCTTAAATTACAAAAGAAGAAATATGGGCCAATGATGCCTCTGCTCTATAAGCCGCTTTAAGCATCATCCGTAATGGGTGCATTGGCTCTTTTAAGACCACAATATGGGCTTCTGATCCCCAAATATCGCAAATTTTAATTGTTAAGTACCCAACAAGCTCATTTGCATAGCTTTCATTCGAAAATATGATTTTTACTGACAAAATTAAAGCGGCATGCGGCTTCAACTCTGATTCAACTCCAATTGAACTTTTTAAGCATCAGATTAACCAAGATCTTTTCACAAAATTCAGCGCAAACTGGTGCGTGAAATGTTCATTTCTTGGGAACGATGACGAGTTGTTGTCGATGAAATCTCTGACGCACACTCTCAACCACAGCTTCAATATTTTCGGTTGTACAAACTGTACGACCACACTTACGTCTTGGCCTATCAACAACAAGACCAGTTTCGCTAACATTAGCCATAAACTTGCGTATACCGGTCACTGTTGGTCCTTCTCTGTGACTAAATTTTGTACGATATTTTCGTGCAATTTCTGAACAATTGTCCTTGGGGTTGGAAATAAATTTCCAATAAATCCCAACGTTGCTTAAATGTTAATCAATTCAATACGTTTAGTGGAGATAATTCTACTGAATTTTGTGACAGAATAGGGAATGACAGAAGAAGTATTGCCAGAAACGATATAACTGATGGTTTAACTTGAATGTTTAAATTAAAACCAATAGGTACTGGGGCCACAACCCAATAATTAGATAAAAAAAAAAAAGTAGAAGGCTTCTATCTTCAGCTGCGGGGTAAGTCAATTCAATCGCCTAACTAATACTTCATGATCAATAAAAACTTCAATGAGAAATTGAACAATACAAGTTGAGCAAATTAAATCTTTCAAAAATTGGGTTCTAATTTAAAAATTTTGAAACAAATCAGACTGCATATTGCGACTGGACTTTCAGTTAGTAAAAGCATTTACTGTCAAGGAGTTCTTTAAAATTATTTGCTCAAATACCTATATATTGTAATAATTGATCAGATAACAATTGAACTTACTTTTTTTACTACAACCTCAGCAAAAGACACACATACTTTTTGAATAGAGAATTTCATTAACGAACATTACTCATACAACTCTCTTTTCTCTTATCCTTCTCTCTCTCTCTCGGCAATACATTTTCCCCCCAATTCATGTTGTTATTTCGTGTAATACAATTACCGAAACATTATATCATACAACATTTAATTTTGCATTCCTTACACATAAACAATATTCGAATTCATCACATTAATTAATGGCTGCCTTTCGCAATTTATAGCACCATTTTTCTCTTTCTTTATCTATCATAACCATCGTAACTCTCGTAAGTTGTATATTTCTGGTTTGGTGAATGTGTGCGAATGTGTGATCGTGTAATTAAAAATCATTTTTCCTTTTTTTAATTTTCCTTTTATCTGACAATATTTTATAACACCTTCCATGTACCTTTTGCAAATACCTTTAAAGTGTAATTTCATATATTTATTTTGGTCTAATTCTATTTTTTTCTTTATCATCTCCTATATTATTGCCTTTAATCGGCAATTCAAGCGGTCTCAATATTCGATTTGGTATATATAATTTCGATACTTCTTGCAATTCTTTTATTAATTACTATTGTGTATTTATTTTAGCAGCCTCTTGCGTTGTAAAAGGAATACAAGAAAGCCAATTATAAAAATAATCAAACGTCTGACCAGGAGAGATTCATTAAATTATAACACACAGCAAATAGAATATGGAAGATGCACCTAAATAGCACTTGCAATTCGCCAGCTAGCCAGGTTCTGCCAACCAGGCAAAAAAAAAAGCATAATTTTACTACTGCCATATGATATGCAGTCCTTCCAAGTGTAATTTACATGTACTTGGTGCTTGTGTTTGAATAACGCCGATAAACTGTGTATTTATTATAGTTGAAAATCTGAAGCGTAAAAAAAATTACAGGCATTCCTTGTCATTTTTCCTTTTGTAAATCAATGATCGCTAGGACGTTGATATATACTTTTACACAAAACCATACGGTGTTATAACGTTTCAAAAAATAAGTAATCAGAGTGACCATAAACAAGTATATGGCTATATCATAAACAAAAAATTCTCTTATAACATAACTACAGAAAAGATTTTTTTTATCGTTCATAACTGATCAACTATTAATTGGTCATTGCAAACACCAACAGTCAGAATACCAAATCTAGAATATCTCACAACCCGCTAATATGTTTGTGTGTTAATTTATTTAAATAGTATGAGCGGAGATAAAATACATTATCAGACCTACGTTATTTTTCTGGGCAAAATTGACAGAAAGTTCTGAAACTAATAAAAGTTTTATCCTTCACTCCTCAATAACCTTGTCTTTATACATTTGATTTTACGCATAACAGGTCTCCTTAAGAAATGCATTTTAATACACGTAACTTTACAATGACTTTTTGCTAGCACAATCATTATAAACAATTACATTTAAATGATGAGGAAAGGATTAATTATATTAAGTCTTATCAAAGGATAATGTTCTGATGTAGAATATTTCCCAGCAAGTGTTTTATAATACGAAATCACAGCGCGCTACATGAACACGTTAAGCTTCTCATTAAAATCGTTTTTCCACAACCATTTAAGCTTTAAGGAATGAAGTCTACGTACTCTAACGACATAGATAGTGTTATTGTCTAGTGAGAAGTTTCAAAGCTCGGCTCAGACATTTTGCCAATCACAACTCTGAAAGTAAATAAAAATTTATTCATGAAAACTTTCTGAAAATACAAAAAATTTAATAATTATCCCTTCCACTCATAGTGCAAAATAAAATTTAACACACACACACAACGTGTTTAGGTCGTTGGCAAGCTTAGGTTTTAAATCCAATAACTAAGAATTTGTGAATGATAAATAAGAGGCTCGGAGAATATCACTATCAGCCTTGTATTAACTTTGCAGGTTGTTTCACGTTTACTTATAATCAAGCTAAGTTTTCTAATAACTGGCAGCAGGTTTCTAGAGAATAAAATAATAGGGTTTCCAGACATAGTGTAAAAATTGTATCGAATAAGTTAGTTGCTCTTGAATCAAATGTGATGAGAAACTGGCTAAGCCAATTTGGCTAAAAAAGAGATCATTACCTCTTTTTATTTTTCCTTTAAATACTGGTAATAAAACATTCCCCACTCCCATCCTTAGGATGCCAAGTTTACCAATTATTAGGCGATAAATCTACGCAAAGAATTAATTTGAGAAAATCAGATTAGGAGGGTTACCATATAATATTTCCTTAAAGTAGCCTTGTTCAGCTTCTCCAAGATAAGTTACTAAATATACTGTCATGGAGATATATAAACGATCATAACCAATGCTCAGATGACAAGTCTAACAGGCCCAGATAGTATTGTTATGGTATACATCATCTTATGTAACCTCACAAAATCAATCGGCATAGACTTTAAGTATTGGATGAAATAACACGCAAGTGTATTCCAGGTGGGCTCAGGATAATATTTATTGTGGAACAAAGACCCAGCTCTTTATAACAAGATTCGTTCTTAATACCCATCCGCAATATACCACAAAATAGAGTCTCGGATTTAAAAGAGTTTACTGTTTGCGTATAATGTCATCAATCTTAGCCAGAGACTCCAAATACTTTATTCTGATATCACTAGGACTATATGTCAAAAGGTTAAAGCCAACAGGAGTCTAACTATGTAGGTCATATGAACCAACAATGTACTATGCAACAAACACATTGCTAGGTAAATCTCAATGTATCTTGTGCAATAATCAATTGAAATAATATTTTCAGGTATATATTTAACTACTCAGAACAATTAGCACCATGGGAACTCTAATTGGTCTTACTATTCAAATAGGATATACACATTCAAGTGTAATAATTACCACAAGATGCAACTGCCCCAGGAATTACCCTACAAAGCCTTACTGCGCACTAAATTAGGGCATAATTTAAAGGAAGCAGCTGTTATACGCAATTTCCAGTAGCCTCTACTACTGTTCATGAAGTCTATCTGGGAGAAAGACAATAATTATCATCAGGCAACGAGAGATTAAAAACATAATGTGCACTAGATTAACCATATGTAAGCAGCTATAAGGTCATCCGTTGGACTGAGGTTCAACCCGAATTACCGTAAAATTATAGGCCTGCTACTGAAGGAGAAGCATGTGTAGGAAGCCAAGTCACAGGAAGATAAGATAAAATGTGCATTGGTTCGTGATTGTATTTTAAAGCGGCACTAATGACAAAACATAAGCGGGATGATCTTTACGACCTCTAGGATACTTGGGTTACATGATTCATATAATGTATGTTGAAATTGATCAATTTCATTCGTTGGGGGAGGCATATTAATGTAGAACAGAATATCGATATCAAAATTAGCCATGGATATCTCCTTAGGTGAGGCTGACCATACAATTTATTTGGCCGACTACTAGGAACGACAAAAAATCTCTCAGAAGTAATTTGACACAAGAAAAATCTGCTAAAACGAGCAGTTGCCGAAGAAATATTTTTTCATGCTTCGCAAATTTATTTTAAAATGTCTGACCTGGGGTAAGCACTCACAGTGGACTATTACTTAGACTACGATATTATTTTTCCATGAACTTTCGTGCATAGATCAGGCTGAATTATGCGCAGATTATGTGGCTTACGCAAGACACTGTTGTGTGTATGTAAGAAACTTAGACACATCGGTGACTTCAGTAAAACCCAGAAGAGAAAATCTACAGGAGACATAGCACTTAACTTCAGGAGATGTCTAATAGTTCATATTGGCCTTCACGTGGTGAAGGCTTATCTGCCTTAAAGAATGTTTAAAGCGTTCAATGTTCAGCTATGTTTGCATAATGATTTCGGCATTTAAAATTTCAAAATCAAAATAAGAAAATTATTCACAGGAATAGCTGCTAAAGCTAGGATTAAACCACTTAACAAAGAAGTGCACCACAAAACAAACAAAAGTGGGTTCTGGGTTCTTATTTTCAGCAGAGTTCTTTGGCACAACGACCGTATAGGGAATTTGAAAATAGTTTCTGAAGTTGTAAAGGCTCTTTTATGTTCTAAATGCCCCAAACTGTAATCAATGAAGTAGTGTTACCCTCTTCTTTACCCGTTTTTAGCACCACATTTTAGCACTTTTTATACTATGCCCCCTTTTTTCAATGTTGCACATACATACTCTCCATGTACTCCATGTAAACTACAATATAAATGAAGATAAATTATGGTTTTAATTTCATAAACACACACACACACACAAGACGGGGGTAAAAAAATATAATTTATTATTTAGTTTTTATACATGCTTGGCAACCCTTACCTCTTTATTTACAGCATTATGGCAGCACCATTCTTCCGTATCCTGTGTCTCGTATAGAATGTGTATGTAAGGCCACCACACAGCATTATGTTGTAAAATTATGTACAAAACTTAAATGAGGATTTAATTTATGCGCGTTTTTAACATTTTAATTTTTCTGTTTCTGTTTTTTTGCTGCTTATTTTCTTTTTTTTTCCATTTTTTTTCTGGTTTTTTGTGCTTTTTGTGTCGTATGAAATCCACTTAAAATATTTTTAAACACCGCTCTGTTGGTGTCGCCATAATAAATTTAATTTTTTTCTCCTTTCTTTCCTTTTTTTTGTTGCTCCTGGTCCACAAAGGTCACTTTCTTTGTTTCCTCATTTTTTTTTTGTTGGCCTTTAAAGCTGTTAAAAGCAACCTACTTTTGAATACGAAAAATTTTTTTGTATAATTAAACGCAACAAGAAATAAAAAAAATGAAAAAGAAAAATTAAATTAAAAACCAGAATTCATTTGAAATTATAATCCAGCGACTTTTATTATTATTTCGTTGAGATTTTTTAATTCAAATTTGAATAAGTTTTTTGTCAACAGGAAACAGAAAAAATTTAGTAACAGCATGCAGGTAATGTTGATAACAGTGCAAGAGAGAGAAAGAGTGAGAGAGAGAGAGAGGAGAGGGAGAGAGAGAAATAACGGATTTTTAAATTAGAATGAAAACTCCTTAACTTGAGTTATTTTTATTCAAAAATTTCTTAATAAAGCTTCAAGCTTTCTCAGCAGTTTCCATCGTCCTTACCTTTTGCCTTAGCGCTCAGTCAGTCACAATCTTCTCAATTTACACACCAAGTCTCCTCAAAGCCTAGGAGCTTAATTTGGTGCTTATGACCTCATGATTTAACAATTGTATTACAGAGCTACAGGATCCATTATTCCACAATCGGTACGAGAACAAACAAACTACACATGAGAACCAACGGCCTTCAATGCATTTCGAAAAGGTCATTCGTGAAATGGATTTTGGGCCAGCGGCATCATCACTCCATATTTCCATGAAAACGAGGTTGACCATGCCATCACTACCAACGGCATGCACTAGAGGTCTATGACAATCAACTTGTTTTGATCTGAATTTGATAATCTGGGCAGCCATTATATGTACTTTCAATAGACCTCCGCTACGTACAGCATAGCTTATGTCACTTTGGATATTCAGAACGAACGATAGCACATAGACAGTGATGTGAACTACACACCGAAATCGTATTAATTGATCACACTAGACTTGTTCTTATAGGGTTTTCTTAAGTCGCAGATGTGTGCGCATAAGTCACATAACACAGTGGTTGAAAATATCGGCGTAGTCTAGTAGGCAGTGCGTTTGCGTTATTAGGGACTGTTCCAACCCCAGGTCAGCCATTTTCAAAAGCGAAGCATGAAAAAATATTTCTTCGGCAACTGCCTCTTAGCAGATTTCTGGTCAAAACTCTGAGATTTGTCGTTCAGAGTCGCCAATAAATTGTAGGTCAGCCTCACTCAGAGAAGCCATGGCAATTTGAACGATATTCTGTTCCACATTATATGCTTCCCAACGAATAAAAAAAACTTTCGATGATAATTCACACACAAGAACATGTAACTGCAAGATCCTAGAGGTCGNTCACATACAAGAACATGTAACTGCAAGATCCTAGAGGTCGTAAGAAACACCCCGCCATCGTGATTACTGCCGCTTTAAGGACAACATGAACCAAAGAACATTACACCATGTTAACTTGGCTTCCTATTCGGTTACTCCTGGAAACTTTGGCAGTAATCAGGTTAAACTCAGTGAACGGATATCCTAAGGTGCTACTTGGGCCGGCCAGAGCCATATATTCTTAGTCCTCGATACCAAACGATAATATGCTACCCCAGATATCTTTGTTAAAGGGTAGTGGCTTCCAGAACGGGAAAATAGCTGCTTCTCTAAATTTTCTGTGAAAAGTACAACGATAGCTCGAAGCTGTTGAGAAAAACGGTTTGTATGCTCTGTATACTGAGGACCTGTACTCATACAGACTTCCTGGACACAGCAATCCCTTTTAGGGCTGCTCAATACAAGAGTTTTTCTGCTCGGCTAGCCACAATGCCTTAAACGCCCTTCCAAATGCCTTATCGACATATAAGTTTGTATAGATGTGTTCCCTATTTCTTCCGAAAATAGTGGAAACTGCTTTACGGTTGAATTGAGCAAGATTCTATTGTTGTCATCTGTAAGGCCAATATATTTCAAAAAAATTCAATTTCACCTATATGGACTGCATCCCAAGAGAAGAGGCCTTACATCTGCATGCAAACGTCTTATCCGATATTCAAGTTTGCCAAGGTGTGCCTCTTATTTTTCCAGAAAATGGTGTTTTGCGGTTACAATCACCAGAATGGGTGCCATTAAGCTTGAAATTAGGGGCAGATTTCACACCAGGAACAATGCTTCCTGGGCAGAGTCGTATTAGATTGAGGGGATTCTAGTTTACATTTACAGCATGAAGACGAAGTTGCCACTCGGTGGAGGACAACATTGGGAAACCTGTTTTTCACATTCATGACGGCCTGACTGACCTGTCCTCGATCATTTTCTGTAGAAGTTGCTACTCGGAGGAAGACAATATTGGGAAACCTGTTTTTCACCTTCATGCCGGCCTGACTGACCTGTCCTCGATCATTTTCTGTAGAAGTTGCTACTCGGAGGAGAACAATATTGGGAAACCTGTTTTTCATATTCCTGACGGCCTGACTGATCTGTCTGAAGTTAAGCTTTAAGTTGGCTTAAGATAGGCAACTTTTTCTAATGATGTTCATCAGTGCCTATCTCTTTGAATTGGAGGTTGTTGCGTAATGAGGGTTAATACAGTGACATAAGGAAACCGTCCATTTGGTAGCTGCAACCGAACAATCTAAGTAGGACTGAGCATGAAGGAAATCCTTACAAAGGATTTCTTTCCACTGCATCTCATATATTAGCTGTGCATGTGTAGGGTGCATTCAGTTCGTTTAGATCGCTTGATATTGTCCTCATTTAGATCTAGGAAAGTTAAAGCATGTGAAACAAAAGTGGTGGACGCTTCAATGCTGCTACAAACAGTTCTTTAAGTTCATAATGAAATTATTCTTGCTTNAATTATTCTTGCTTCTTCACAAGGGCGGTACAAGACAGGGTAATACAGCTTGAATATAATTGGTTGTTGTTGTTTTTGTTATTGTTGTTGTTACAATTTGTGGCATTATCAAAGTATATTTAATGAAGAAAAAGAAAAGCCAGTTCATAACACATGCATACACACACAGTAAATTAAATTGTGTTCATATGTGTGGCAGACACAACACAGTAGTAGAGTAGAGTAGAGTAGTGTAGTGTTTATGAGTTTCTCAAGAAAGTGCACAACACAAGTTTTTTGTAGATTTTCAGAGCGTAAGGGATAACCGGATGGCATCTGAACTTTATTGATTACATTTATCATTACATTAGCACCTGAGCAACTGAACATGTTTGTTTTCCTTCGTTTTGGTTCAGAGAAGAGGGAAGACGAGAGAAAAATTTTTTTTTTCATTTTATTGTCTCTAGAATTGTCCTTACATTGATTCTTATATGATGGTGTCAAAAAATCGTCCTTTATTTTATTCTCTCTCTCTTGAAAATTGTGACAACCATTTTTGAGATAAAATTTCAATTCAATTAAGTTTTAATTCATTGAATGCCCATTTATTCTTCTTTGCAAAGCATTTCTTTCAAGTGAACTTACACAAACACACCCAGACACACACATACACACATTTATTTTTGCCCTGTAAAGCCACATACTCAGTTGCATGACACTTGTCAATTAAGCACACTTTTCTCTCTCTCTCTCTCTTTCTCCCTCTCTCTCTCTCCCTCTCTCTCTTTCTTCGTATTTATTAAAATCACTTGTCATTTGTCTCTTGGTTTTTTTTATTGATTTTATTTTATTTTGTTTTGTTTTTTTCTTTCACTTGGTTTTATGAAATTTATAATCCTTGACATTTGAATGTCTATTTAAGGACGCAGGGTTTTTCTGTCGTAATTTTTTTTTTGTATTTAAATTGTAATCAAATAAAATTTCACAATGTATGGGTGAATGTGGAACAGTGTGAGTATTGAAGAAAGTTGTTTCATGTTTTCATACAATGTAAGCTGCTCGTATCGTCCAAATACGTAAAAAGTCAAAACACGGTTTGGGGGGAAGGTTGAAGAGTCTTGAGCTGCATTTAGCTACACATCCAAGTAATTCTGATTTGATTGCTGCATTGGAAGCCGAAGAAAGGTTTCCTTTTGATTGTGGTTTCTAAAAATTTAGATGCTTGAATCGGTTTTCAAATAATCTTTTTAAAGAGTAAACTGAACTCCTGGCACAAGTAGTACGACCGCCTGGAAAG
>QOCX01003140.1:0-18671 GCA_005959815.1 Sarcophaga bullata
TTTAAAAGCACTTTTCGATAAATTCACTATTAATAAAAAATTTCGATTAATGTACTATTTTTAGAAATTTTTCGATAAATTTACTGTTTTTTGAAATAAAGAAACTATTTACAGCCACTTTTCGATAAATTCATTATTAATAAAAAAATTTCGATAAATTGACTATGTTTAGAAATTTTTCAATAAATTTACTGTTTTTAGAAATGTTTCAATAAATTCACTATTTAAAGGCACTTTTCGATAAATTCACTATTTAAAGGCACTTTTCGATAAATTCACTATTTAAAGACACTTTTCGATTAATTTACTACTTACAGCCACTCTTCGATAAAGTCACTATTAATAAAAAATTTTCGAAAAATTTACTATGTTTAGAAATTTTTCAATAAATTAACTGTTTTTAAAATTTGTTTTCGATAAATTTACTGTGTTTAGAAATTTATAGACAAATTTACTGTGTTTAGAAACGTTTTGATAAATACGCTATTTACAGACACTTTTCGATTAATTCAGTATTTGTAAAAAATTTTCGATAGGTTCGCTGCTTATATAAATTTTTCGATAAATTCGCTGCTTACAATAATTTTTCGATGAATTCATTATTTCAAGAAACTTTTCAATAAATCTTCTATTTTTTATAATTTTTTTGATAAATTCACTACTTATAGAAACTTTTCGATAAATTAACAATTCACAAAATTTTTTTCGATTAATTTGCTATTTATAGAATTTATGGTCAATGATGGGCCATTTATAAGCTATTTTAAAATAATTTCAATAAATTGCTATTTACGAATACTTGTCGGCAAATTTGCTAGTGCTTATAAAATTCTTAAAAATTCTTAAGTCTTTCGAAATAAATTCTTATGATTTTTGTTTATTTAAAAATAAATAAATTTCTTTAACGCATGCACATATTTACTATTTTTTAATTTTTACAATTTCTTGAATATGAAAAAACATAATTTATTAAAATTAAATAATTGTTTCCATATAAAATTTAACACTTCTTGACTTTTTGGCATTCTTTGAAATGCTACTTGAACCAGAGCTTAACTTGTTGTCATTAAAAGAAAAAAAACTACATAACATGTCTTCTGGCTCAAAGGCAAAAGATGATTTTTCCGATATCATATTGCCAACAATGTTAAATGAAATTTTCTTATACTTTTTTAAAATACAGCCAGTAAATTAAGAATTTTAAATAGATTTTATCAAGTTTTTACATTCTCATGTCAGTGTTTGATAATTGAAAACATCACTATCGTTTACAGAAAATTCTTAGAAATTAAATTTTCAATGGAATAGAGAAGAATTATTCAAAACTGTATTTTTAAAGAATTTAAAATTAATAATGCTTGTATTTGTTTTTTTTTTTCGTATTTATTTTATTAATAATTTATTTAAAACAAATATGCTACAGTTTATAAAATTATGCAGAAGAAAAAGAAACAAAAGTTGCATATTTGAAAGATTAATTTGAAACAAAAAATCATTGTTTTTGTTAAATTAACTTCCTAACTTGAAATATAATAAAGAAATCCATTTATGGTCGATAATCCTTTAAACAACTACAAACAAAACAATTAAGCTTCACTTAAGAAAATAATTTCAACAAAGACAAAAGTACTGCAGTCTGCAGACAATAATAATAAAGGAATAAAGAGAATGGCAAAGAGTGGGAGAAAGAGAGAGAGAGAGAGAGAGAGAGGGAAAGGGACATAGAATATCGCAACGACCGAAGCTAGACGACAATGTATTGATTTTCTGTATTTATTTTCTCAATTAGTGGCCTATTTATCATGATTAAGATATTTTAAACTGATAGGCATGCATTTAAACGGTAGAACTTTGCGAGCTAGGTCCAACAATCAAATCAAGCTGAATTTAACCAATGGCATGAGTTATTGAAGAGTAATTGTTGGCTATGCGGATCGCTTTGGTTTGTTGTTTACTTACATGCACCAGAGACTTAAGAAATCTTCGCAAGAAAATGTTTAACGAGATCAATTCACATGATCTTGGTTGCCAGTTCATATCACCTTTATGTGATGTGTGGCATATAGCGCTGTCCTATTGAATCTACCTGTCGTTGAATCTAGATTATCTAATTCATGCCAAAAGATGTTGCTAGTCATCGACCTATTGTGCTTGCAGTTGGTATTTATGGCGGCCGGACCAACCATGTTCTCAAAGAAATATCGATCAAAGACATCGCCTGTTCGAAATCCGAATCATTCAGACACTGTTTTGAGGTGGGAATCGAATCTTTCTTCCAATTTTGGCAATTTTGTTCGTTCACGTGCCCATTCATCCAGAATTGGTTTTTATCGCTGAATATATAGCTTAACGCATTACGTTTCTCGAACAGATAGCGCAATGTGAAGAAACAATTTGTGTAACAATTTGAAACAAGTTATTGAACAAAATTTCTTTTACGAAAGACTCCGAAACCACAGGCATCCCGAACAAAACGAAATATGAAAGAATATTACTTCGGCCATTTTCTCTCTCAGTATCTGCTGGCAAAAACTTAATTGCTCAAAAATCTGTCGTTCGGAGTGGTCCCGCCACTCATGCATAAAATTAATACACACAACTTAAGTGAGGTAAGAAACTGGGTTATAATCCTGACTAAAGGGTTGTAATGACCAATTAAGTATGTAAGTAAGACACTAAAATGGTATCGTGTGCAGCATAATTAGTAGGCACCGCGGAAAAGGCCTTTAATAACCGTCCGATATTTTTCTATTGCCCAAATGCTCGCCCAAAAAGCTTAAGCCAATAAATAAAAAACGAAAATTCTTAAGCAATATTATACCTGGATGCCTTACCTTTAAGGAAAGTCTTTAAGGCTTAACAGTTACACAAAACTAAAGGCGAATCACTTCAAAGCTACAGCCTGTTTTCCTTTCATAAGGTCTCCTTGATAACAAAAAAAAAATTATGAAAAAAAATACAAACAAAAGAAAATAAAAAAGAATAAATATTACGAAACGAAACGAACAAATAATGATGATGGTGAGTGAAGATAATAAATTAAACTACAACAGAAATAAATGAATGAAAAAAAGAAGAAGAAGAAGAAAACAGAATTGCTGTCCCATTACTTAAGTTGATAAAATTAAAGAAAAAAAAGAACGCACTCATCATTGTTGTTTAATTCTTAATTTATTTTACTTTTTTTCGTATTTTTTTTCGTATTTTTTTATTGTTATTGTTATTAAACAAAAACAAAAAATGGAAAAAAAAAACAACAAAGTAAAAAAAATTCTAAAACAAACTTGAGGAAATAATTTTTTTTTTTTAGTTATTATTTTTTTTTTTTTTCTGTGTTTTTTTCGCTTTGTTGTAATTTATTTTTCTCACTCTCATAAGCGAATTTCTTTCTTTTATTAGCAAAAAGACACGCAACCATATTATCAAATTAATATTAAATATTGTATTAACATTGTATTTAATATTGTTTCCTCTACATACATACATACATACATACATACATACATACATACATACATACATGCATACATACATACATATTTATTATTATAATAAATTTAGAATTTTTTTTTGTTTTTTTTTTCATTATAATTTAAAATTAAAATTATTATGGTTGTGAAACAATAGAGAGAAAAATATAAAAAGTTTTTTTGTTGTTGTATTTTCATGTAATTTAAGACGAACTATTATGATTACGATTATGATGAGACACAGACAGAAAGACGGTAATTATGCCGATGTTCTACACCGTTTGGCACAGTGTCTAGACTTTATAGAAAATTAAATTAAAAAAAAATAAATAATTTAGCGCGTTCAAGTTGAGTTATAATGATATCATACTGGTCTTAAATCTTTCTAAACCTTCTGAATCAATTCCAAACGAAATCCTACAAGTATTTGACACTTTGAGGTCGTGGACAAATAAAGCGTATGACAGTGTTGCATAGTATCCTCATTGTTTTGAAACATTGCTCTCGATGCTGTGTTTTATTTAAACGCGATAGAAAATAAAACCGAACACTTAGCAATTATACTGACAATTTAAGCCGAATGTTAAACTATGCTAAGAAATTTGCCGCACTAACCGGTTTATCTACCATAATCACCAAAGCTAAAGCTGCATGAAGGCTAACTTTGTCCGCTGTGCCTTGTGACTTCTTCGCATACAGCTGCGATTTAAGCAAACTCCACAAGAAAATAGGTTATCGAAGTCAAAACTAGATGGTCAATTCACATCACATGTCGTTGATGTTCAGATCATCCAATTCAGATACAAAAAAAGTTGGTAATCAGCCTTCTATAGTGATCTCCGTCAAGAGTATCATTCTTAAAGAAACATGAACAGATAACACAACCAAACGCTGACTTTTTCCAGGTTTCATCCCAAAGTCGAGAATTTTATTAGTTCACGTATCCATTTATCGAGAAATGAGTCTCATCGATGAGAATAATTTTTCGCTCTAGAATGCACTCGTTACGATATGTAGATCGGAATTTATTTCAAGGAACACCATAAATAAATTGCTAAACGCAAGTATCAAGCCAGTTATTCTTTACACCTGGAAGCGTTACAAACTTTTATAAGCCTTGGTTAAAGAAGAATAAGGGTCATGTCTAGGAATAGAATCCGGAAAATACAATATCGGAAATGGAAATAAGTGCACACAGACCTCAACAACAGTATAATCGCTGAAGAGAAATGCCAGAAAATATGTGGAGACGCAGAAGTTGAAAGGAAATGAAGAATATTAACTAGGAATGGAATTAAATCGAATGAATTGTTTTCGGCCTTAGGTTCCAGACATAGATGAAAATAGATCAACTGCTTTTTCCCTTTCTAAACGGTCCCGCTAACCTTTTCTGAAACTCTTTTCAAAATTTTATACACAAAAACACCCATTCAGTGACTGATTAGTGTAACATGTGAGTCGTAATTATTTAATCGATAGCTGCTTTTTAACATGGAAGGGTTATATCGATCTTTGCATGCAGTCAGGCTGATTTAAACAAAACCTATATGGAGACTCCACTCCGATATCAGACACGTTTCAATATCATGTTGAGATATTTTTCTTTGGCTCAGTACACGACTACATGGTCAAGTAGGGCTTGTAGAGCTAACAAATGTGCGATGTTTAATGTTTCACTATCCTCCATTAAAATTGAGTGAGAATTTTAGTAACTTTTGTTACGTCTCTCTTTTTTCACACTTACGTTACACTGTGCAACATCCTACGCTTATTTGAAAGTCACTTCCTAGTTGTTATTTTTAATTTATTTGAATAACTTTTTTTGTTTTTTTTTGGTCTCTCTCTGTGTGTGTGTTTTATTCTTAAAGCAATTGTGTTGCTTATTTCAAAACTGATTATTTTTATTGCCATTGTGCTGTGACACTTTACAAGCAGTCAGCAACATTGCCAATGTCATTGGTTATTATGCAATGCGATTTTAAGAATACGTTTCAAAGCGTTTTTTTTTATTATTTTGATTTGAGTTCATTACTTAAAATCTGATTATGAACATTTTATACTTTCTGCCTGAGGAAATATGGTTTTGAGGAATGTAAAAAAAAATTTTTTTTAAATTTAATAGAAAAAGTATAGTTTAAGCAAAAATTTTACAAAGAAAACACCTACAGAAGGCTTAATAAAAGCATTTAATTTTTCATTAGCGTAATGGATGGTGTAGAGTGGTGTAGGGTACTTTAAAATTCTTCAAAAAAAATATCTGTTTACTTTAATATGTTAAATGGTGTCCCTACTCATCTATTTAAAATGTTTTCATTGCATAAAATTTCTAAATGCAAAATAGTTAATGAGAGAAAGATAAAAAAAAATAGAATAACAATGAGATAAAAATGAAAGAAATGAATTTAAATTAACATGTCCATCATCACATATACAAAACTTGTTTTTTGCTTTTTTGCTTTTTCAATGAAAATCTTAAATTATAACAAATAAATGAGGTTCTCCTCTCACAGAATAATAACAAAATAATAACAGGAAATGAAGTTGTTGGGAGGCAACAACACATTCAAATCTCGGCATTTTAAACAGAAAAAATAATAAAAAAAAGAAACAAAACTAACTGACCTACTCTTAATGTTGCTTTTAAAGACACCATAATAGAGATGAGTTAACCGAGATGTAAGCATATAGTCATGCCCATGCCATTGTGGGGAGAACGACGCTAATCGATATAGCTCCATGTAAATGATCTTAACATATATATAATTGGTCCTTATAATTATCTGAAGCAATAAATTAGTTAGTGTTACACCGCATAGAGTTCGCTGTAGTCTAGTAGGTAGTGTGTTGACTTATTAGACGAGAAGCCTAGGTTAAAACCAGACATCTCCAACAAAACGAAATACGAAAAAATATTTCTTCGGCGTCCTCCTTTAAGCAGATTTCTGGCAACAAACGCTGAGATCAAATAAAAATTGCCATGAAAAGTTTCTCAAATCAAATCTGTTGTTTGAAATCGACTTTAAAGTGTAGGTCCCCCGCCATTCATGTCTTAAAATTGACACACACAGCATAAATGGTGTGAGATACTAGGTTGTAATTCTGATTGAAGGGTTGTAATAATCAATTATGTATGTATATACTCTGAATAGAGACTTGAAGCCGCATTCCCCTTCAAATTCTCTGGATATGTACACACTGTTTGGTCGACCATAGCTTTTTAACCTTCAGGATTACACTCTAGCCCCACCCACCTTAATTTTTTTACTTTTAATTTCATTTATTACAGGATTCCACTGTTAATAAGGGTTCCAGATATCCATTTTGCTAATTGTGTTGCACAACGACATCCTGTATAAGACTGTGAACCGCTTCTTGATTAATCTTAATTGGTTTAAAATGAATTAGTTCGTGCATAGCTTTGATCTTGATCTACTGCCTCTTTCTTAATTTAATTGTCTCCCTTAAAAATTCAACTGTTGTAGTTGCTTGCAACAAGCCAAGTAACTTAGATGCAACGCACAATTTTATTCTACACAAAAGGGAGAAGGGAAAATATCGTAGTAAATTTGGGTGGTAGAGCCAGAGAGATTGCGAGAGTGAGAAGTTGATATAAAAGTTTGTCAAAATGTCATGTTAAACAAAATGTTGCACCCCAAGGAAGTATGTTTGGTAAAGAACTGGAAAAACTTTAATTAAAGAACCTTCAAAAAAAAAGAAGGTATAGAATAAAGAATAAAGGTTTATGATTTAACCAATACAACAACCAATTTAACCTAAGGATATCAGAGAATAAAGTTCAAAGGAATGAAGTAGATAAGATCAGCATAAAATAAAACACCTAATGGACAGCCCAAAGACAACATAGTCTATTAGATAGTGTGTTGGCTCATTAGAAGTCAGCCCCATGGTTCAAGTCCTGGCTGACTACATGGGCCGTGATAATTTTGTAGAATATTTGATTTTGGAATTCCAACAAGCAACTTCTGGCCTGATGATCCGAGGGTTTTTCAATGGAACACGTGTATATCGATGGTTTCAAAATGCTGGTCACAGGGGAGACTGTGGTATTAAAAACAGGCGACAGTGTTTCTCCCATCGAAGGTCATGATCGTATTAAAAGAGGCGCAATGCTTTTTTGGTAGTGGGATTTTCTCTGAGAATTTTTGAATTCAGTCAGACTAGTTTGTGTTCAAATCCCGTACGAAAGTCAGTCCTAATACAAGAATCCCAGGGATTTCTTAGGGAAATTTCAAATCAGGTAACATAGATGGTATTGCTAAGGACTATTCCAGTGAAACTGTATTCTACGATAGTTTTATAGGAAGGGTTAACTTGGTTGGCGACATTAAGATACGTGCAAGATTGCTGCCTGCTGCTGGACTAATATGGATTCTCTATTTTAAATCGCGTTTCATCCATTGTAATATTGCTCTCCTTATGAGGCACTGTCCTATAGGAATTCACGAATAGGATTCCATTTCGAGTAAGTGCTGATAATTTCCTGAATAGTCTAATGCTGATGCATATTATTCACATCTTATTAGACTTTAATGTGACAGATTTCTTCGACACACGTTTAAGGGTTAACAATGTGTTGTAAGTAGTTTGAGAAACAGTGGGGATAACAATAATAACAATTAAATTTTAGAAAAAAATGGAAAAAATAGAACAGAAAACTTTACTTTTCTAAATAAAATGAAACATTCAAAGTCATTTAAAGTTTTTCAATTTAAAGTTTCTGGTTGCAACAAATAATGGAAAGGAAAAAAAAAGAGACACAGTTTTTTGGGTGTGTAGCAAGCAAACAAGCGGCAGCAGTGCCAGACCCAAAAGTAAATAAAAGCCAACAACCAACAACTACGCCCTGATAAATGGTGTTTAAATATAAGAAAACTTGTGTTCAGTTTCATTTGCTAAAGACAATGAAAAGGAATTTTAATTGTAACACAGTAATGTGAGACATTTTTTTTCTCTGATTCTTTTTTATTCTTTTTTTGGTCTTTACAGTTCCTGCCCTATGTCAGTGGAGGCGTTGGCATTGGTTATTGGACACTTTACGATTCTGAATACAGCAACAACAGCAACAATTATGGCATCAACGTTACAAACGAGATGTGGGTTTAGCAACAATGCAACAGTCACAGTCTCAAAAGGAAACTGCAACAAAGTTCTTCCACAGAAGTCTCTTTGGAGCAGCCACAAGGTATGCTTTAATGACTATTGGAAAAACAAAGAACAGAACAGGACCCCTGTTATCTTGTAAAACATACGTTTTCATAGACTCTTTAAATATATTTTTTCTTTTTTTTTATTTTATCCTCTCTCCCTCTCTTTATCTTTCTTTTCATTTCAATTACAAAACAACTAAACATTGTCTCTGGTTTTTTTGCGAATAATAATGATGATAATGACGTTAATACTGATGACCATGATGATGTCTGTAATTGTGATTTCATTTGAAAATGATCCTGATGTTGTTGTTATTCTTCTTCTGCATCTTTTGCTTCAACTGTTTATAGGCCAATGTCTATTAGATGGTGAATATGTGCCAGAAACAACGGTATTCTGTGAAAAACAAGTGGGTTGTCGTGCCATACAAAAAACAGGACACTGTTGCCCTGATTATAAATGTGGTAAGTTACGTTCCGTTTTACTTTCTCTTTCTTTTAATTGTCCGTCCGTCCTATCTATCTATCCCTTGCATTTGCATAACAATAACAATAAAAACAAAAACAAAAAGAAAAATTCATAACAATTGTGAAAAAGCGAAAATTTAAGGTGACCAACTAAAAACTAAAAAAAAAAAATTAAAGAAAAATTATATGAAAAAAATTATCAGAGGACCAGTAATAAATTGCGTTGTAATGACAATGGTTTGGAGGCATTAGATTACTCAAGGGTAAAACAAAGAACTAGGATAGTGCATTCAACAGTAGTCGGTATAAGATGCAGGCACTTTGTGGCAGCTATGCGCTTCCTTTCCTTCCTGAGTAAGGTGTAGTAGGTGTAGTAAAAAGAAAAGCTTTTTTTGTGCAAAATTAAAGGTTTTCCTTAGAGTGATTATCGTGATATTAATGGGATCATATATGCTAGTCAATGCTCAGCAACGCGCTGAAATTCTGAAGCCAATTCCCATTGCGTTATAAAATTTTGTATTTTTCGCCAACGAAATAATTCTCGACGGGCGGTAACACTTTTCTGTGTCGAAAAAAAATGGTACCCTTCTAGACAAGTATTCGTAGCTTCAATCATATGATGTAAGCGTTTCTGGGTAATTGACAATTACGATACGATCAATTTCTTCACTTAAATCTCAATGACATCCGCATTATCCATGTATTCTGGGCATTTTTCAGAGTAATTTCAGAGTATTCCAGGGTTGCTCTTATATGAGTTTTAGGATGCAGTTGTATCCACCTCCATTTGTTCGCATTGCTGATAAACTGGCCACGGTTGCTGCAGAGCTTAGCATAGAGTGGCTAAAATGGATATTCTCCGGTCGTTTTACAGGAAGGTTCAGCTACGTAGGTAGCACGACGATTCTCTCACTTTCCTTAAATACATTGCACCATTATAGTTCCCAAAGCCCACTGTTCTATAGGAAGCCGATAGATTTGACAGTGCCACGAATAACTTCTAAAGGAGCCGAAAGTAAGTGAATTTGGAGGCAAATGAAAATCCTGTGTTGGAGGCCCTATGTTACGAAACAGTTTGGGTAGCAGATTCGTGTGATTTTGAAAACCTAAGACTTTTGTTTTTTTTTTCTAAAAGTCCCTTGAAAATCTTAAGCTGGTCACCTTAAGTCTCTACGTAGGCACGTTTACGCCACTATTTACCTCTAAACCGAATGCAAACACACAACAACAACAGCAACAACTACTACTAGTGCGGCTATGAAATGATGAACGTTGCAACATGTTAGCGAAAAAGTGAAAGAGTTTGAAAGAGGCGGCGACAGACACAAGCACTCAAGTATTGCTTGTTGCCTCCTGCATGCTGTATAATATGCATGTGTTGGCGGCATCCGGTGGTGAGGTGGTAATGGTTGTAATCATGGGTAGCAGTGAACTATTTTCTATTTTTCTAAAGTCCATCATGCCAGTTATGCATATTCATTCTGCATACAGTTTTTTTGACTATTTTGCAATGCAAATACTTTGTTTTTTAAAGAAGAAAAAAATTAAAAAAAAATAAAGAAAAATTAAATAATTTTTAAAATATTCTTAACAAACATATTCTCTTTGTTTCAATTTCTCTCTCTCTCTCTCCCTCTCTCTCTTTCTTTCTCTCTCTCTCTCTCTTTCTTCCTCTTGCTGCCTTATATTGTAATGCTGGTGTAGATTGCCAAAAGGATGGTAAAACTTATTTAAATGGCGATAAGTTAGTGGATCCGGAGACACCCTGCACTGTTTGCTACTGTCAAGGTAAAGTGTGAACAATATTTTCTTTTTTTTTTTTTTTTTGTTGCAAGTAGTGCTAGAAGTAAGTGATACAATGGTTGTGGTGGTAGTGGTGATGGTAGTAGCTATGGTGTTGCAAGTCTATCTGTTGGTAGACACAACATATGGCCTGTGGTTATTTAAGTTTTTTCTTTTTTGCTTTTTTCAACATTTTCATTCAATTTCTCATGTTTTTGTTTTTTCTTTGTTTATTGTTTGTGGATAGGAGGAGAAATATTATGCAGTTCGGTTACTTGTTTCCATCGTGACGATTGTACACCCAAATATATACCAGGTGTTTGTTGTCCAGAATATGATAATTGTCCAGGTAAGTTGGCATTGTATTTCAACCCCTTTTCCCCCATTTTCTTTTTTTTAACATTTAAATTGACAAATTTGTTTAAAAATAAAAATGCAGTTGGTGAATTAATTCAATGACTTTAAATATCCATTCAAACACAGCATATTTTTAGGATGCAACTAAAATTTCAACATTGTACAGCATACTTTAATGTGTTATATTAAATGATACTCTGTAGTATAGTTGTTGGCATATTTTAAGAATTTCTGTAAGCCAAAGCCTTAAGTTCTGCTTAAAACTATTAGGAATTATGAGACCAGACTCGATTAAATTACCCTCAAGATATTCAGACTGTTAAAGAAGACATACACAATGGTTTCTCACATCACCCTTACTAGAGTGTTAACTTTATCTACAAGTGGCGAGATCTACAGTTAATAACAAATTAAAGTGACAGACCTAAGGCATTTTTTAAAGGGAATTAGTTTATATCAGAGGCTTTGCAAGAAGAGTACTGAGAAGGAATTTTCGAATAAAATAAATTTTTTCAGTTTTTATTTCTCAAGATAATAAAACAGCAGGTTAAATTCTCAAGCCTTTGGTCTAGTAAGCCAACACATCACGCACTGGACTACAACGGCCACAACGCTAGCTTAAGGGAAAATGCCCCGATGACAATCTCCACATGACCGGGTCAGAAATCTTACTCTAAGTGAGGCAAACATTTCTAAATTGTGAACTACGCTTGCTCATATATCTGCAGTCATAGTTTGTATGCTTAGAAGCCTGATTAATGCCTTATGACATGGCAAGATGTTCATTAGCTAAGGTAGTATTAGGAGCCTAAAGCTCTATGTTAATCTAAGAAAAGAATGACAAAAACTGTCTGTTATTACAAACTATCGAGGGACGAAGATGTAAAGGCAATCCAATTTCTAAACGCACACGCTACTTTCAGTCGTTGTTTTCCAAGCAGACCCGTTGAGCTAACAATAGAAACAACGATATGCACATTGAAATGCTGTTCTAATGATTATACAGAGTTGGATACTCACTATCATAATGAATAGCTTCGTTCTTTGCGGCACATGATTATAAATCCAAAATAGACTTCGGTTATGTGTTATAAATAATAAGGAGATCAGATGGAAGGATTTAGTTCTTTGCTTTGTTTCAGTTCCATTAGTCAAGTTTTTCCACTTGTTGTCTGCTGTAGCAACAATAGCAATTTTTTTTTTTTTGATAGACTTACAAGAGGAAGGTTAAAATTTCTAAATTTTTAACATTCGAAAACCAGCATATACCAGGTTATCTGTCAAATCTCAGGTCAAACATATCCAACAAAAACGAAATACGAAAAAATATTGTTTCGGCGATTCGCTTAACAGATTTCGGAAAAAACTCTGAGAGTCAACAAAATTGGCCAAGAAGTTTCTGAAAAATCTGTCTTTCAGAATCGACTGTAGGTCCCGCCACTCATGTATGAAATGAACCCACACAACATAAGTGGTGTGAGAAGCTAGGCCGTAATCCTGACTGAAGGGTTGTAATGTCCAATTATGAATGTATGTGTGTATGCATGTACTTAAGTTTCTAGATTCTCATTCTAAGATTTCAAAAATTTCTTTCAATATTTTATTTCGTATTTCTAGTTTTTTTACACTTTTTTCTCGCATTTTATTTTAGTTGCCACCTCGGAATCAACACTTAATAAAACCCTGACCACAACGTCTACTACTGCGAAACCGGAAATACATCAGGCCGAAAATAATCCAAAAATAACCATAAAAGAGATCACGAAACCAATTGAGATTCGTATAACCGACGATAACAAAGCCATACCCATACATCAAATGCTAAAGCCTTCAACAACATCCACAACAACAACAACGACAACCACTACCACCACCACGAGTACAGTGCCACCATCCCCACCACCGCCACAATCCACAGCAACAAACTCAGAGTCAACAAACAATTCACCTCAGACGCTTAACACCACCACTAAAACATTTGCAAGCATCGGCACACAAACATTACACTCGATAGAAGCTATAAAACAAAATCCCACTCCAGTTGTCAGCACAGACAACAACCCAACAAGCTTAGAAAAGTTAATACAGACAATGGACACACAAATAAAAATGGTTTTGAACGGCCATAAAGGGGCATTAAATGGTGGTGATACACTACAAAACTGAGCGCATCAGTAGCGTACCCAACGACAATTTTTACATTGGGGTTCCCACCGAAACCAGTGCCGAGGGTAGAGGATCCTGTGCCAGCATTATCGGTTTTTAGACACAAGTTTACCAGAGGATCCTAGCAACGTAAAATATAAAAGAGAATATTTTATTACACCGAGGGTGTTGGCTGTTGTACCACCTGCGGCGGTGTTTAGCGGTTATGGTAGCGGGACTACCCGCAATACGGAATTGACTTATAGTCAAACTGCTGGCCAGGGTCAAGCAAGCTATAATGCAGGTCTGCAGCCAAACATCAGTGAATTGGATCACCGATACAGCGTGGCAGGATACATTTATTCACATCGATATTACCACAGATGGCCCCAGCGAGTTCAACAACCGAAAAAATTATTTGGCTTTGAAAGCGTATCGGATAGCAGAAGGTATAATACAGAAGAATACTTTGGAATTTCTTAATTAAAAATCGGATTTTTGAATTCTAGGTACATCTTGAGGACTGACGCTTAGTTCCTTAAGTCCGGTGGAGATACACAATAAAACTGGAGGTGAATTCCCAGCTATTACAGAGGCAAGACAGCAAATCCATCAAACGGAGTCGCCCACAACAGCAGATTTGGATGATGAAGATTCGCCTACCATATGGAAAGCAATCCAGCCTACCATCTTTGCCTGAGATGGATTTCAGTTTAAGGGACAAAAATTTCAAATCAAACGACCTCTGTAGATATAGCGATGAACCACGCAGCTATAAGGTGGTCGGCTCACCATGGTATTGTGTCGAGTTTGAAAACCTTTAAGCCACCAAAACATTTAGAGACCCAAGTATGGCAGTGGTCGGTAGGGTGTTGGTGAGCGCGCTGTATGTGTTTTAATAGCAGAAGGAAATTCCCTTCCGTCCACCAGTAGGGCGTAGGTGATTTGCAATGCATCTCCGAAAGTTATGAAAAAATATAAACAGCTGAGAGTGTGGCAGTTTATGTTATCGCGCGAATGATTCTTCGGAGGAAACCGAAATAACCAACAGCACAAGAATTTTAAACTGATGATGGATGATGGTAGTGCAGCAGTTCAAGGTATGAAAATCATGGACACCTCGTTGGAGTCGTCAGAAACCCAGCAGCAGCAACAAATGGAATTTGAAATGGGCGTGCGGGTTCGGGGAGAAATCAAATTGGCCAAACAACAGCAACAGCCAAAGGAAAGGAGACACCACGGCCAGGCCAAATAAACACACCACAGCTTTGGACACGATGAAGTTCACGATGCCTCGTGGCCAGTGGTCCACAAGATGATCCCCAAAACTTGATGTTGAGAGTTTGAAAATAGGGAGGAAATGCCAATGATTCTCCACTCCAATACAGAGAAATCATCGAAAAAAATGTGTTATCGGTAAAGGTGCAGCCAAGTCAAGAGAAACAGCTGCCACGACGACTTGCACTAATTTCAAAATGAACAAGAGGTTGCGCAGAACCTAATCAGCAAAGAGACCGAGGAGATAAAGAGAGATAGAGAGAAAGAGCATTGCAAAAACACTGCAAAACCGTTAAAAAGTATTTTTTTCCACCCACATTTATTTTATTTCTATTTTATTTTATTTTTTTTTTTTCTTCAATTGCTTTTATTTCATTAAAAATTTTATAAAACATTTAAACAAAAACAACAACAACAACAACAACAACTAAAATGCAAATGTAAATACACCGCAAGAAATTTTATAAAAAAAAAAAGCGAACAAAACAAATCAACCTAACCAGGGAGTTATGAAATTAAAAACATTCAAGAGAGAGGATACTCTCGAAAAAAAGAGAAAAATATAAGAGAATGTTGGTTTTTCTCTTTTAAAAATTTACAAAAAAAAAAACAAACAAAAAATCAAAAAATTGTTACATTTAGCCACAGTATAGTAGAATAGTTTAGTAGTGTAGCGTATAAGTTTAAAAACAGAGAATAACTAATGAGTAGTAGTCGTTTAAGTTAAAAACAAGTCATCATTGTTGCAATATTTTAAGCACAACGTAATCCTAGAGAATAAAAACAAAAACAAATAGAAAAAACAACAACTACAACAACAGAAAAATAGAAAGAATAAGTAAAAGAATAGAAGAGAGATTTTAAAAAAAGCTGGGCTTCTGAAATGCAATAAAAAAAATGTAAAATTAAAATCTAATTTTTAAGAGAATTTTAAAGAAAACAGAAGAGATACGTTCAACACTATTTGATTAAGATAGAGGGAGAGAGAGCAAGAGTGGGAGAGAAAAGATATTTGTTGGCAGGGACAGTCCCCAAAAAATTCCATCACCTGAGGTAGCACCATAACAGAATTGCGCTAACAGAATTGTATTGTATTCCCACGCTCCTTCAATTAGTCATCGCGATAAATGCAAACATGGGGCGGATGCGTTTTAAATTTCGTTACAGCTACACTGAAAGAAATTAAAAGCGATATACGAGACCGGCACTTTTCATTTTAAAATCAAAAATATTTCTATCATGGCTTTAATTCTTCAGAAATTATAAATAAGGTCCGAATAATATTCTAATTTACTCTACTTCTTTCAAAGCACATTTGTTGTTCGTTTACCAATATAACTCCAAATTATTCTGAAGCACTCCTAATTTAAAATGGAAAAAGTACTAAAGGTCAGGTAACCTTTCCAGATCTTATTGAGAACATATCATACATTTTCGAACTTATAAATAACAAATTAAGGAAAGGGTACTTTCAACATAGGCCTGCGTATTAACTTCAACAAAACAAAACAACGATGATTATAAATACCACAAATTCTGTCTGCCATACTTTCACAGCACCATAGAGATACTCCCTTGATAATAGGGATTATATTTGTCTTTGTCTCGCTTTTTAGCCCAACGCCATAAATAATATTATGAGATTCTATACTATGAACCCAGTACGACATCCTGACAACCATTCTGCTATTAAAAATGTAGAAACGCGAAAAAGCAGCGGAACAAATGAATTACCTATTGCAACGCTTGCTTTCGTTAAACTCGATGAAGAGTGTATCTCTACCAAGTTATGCAGTTTAACACAAGTTGTACTGTACACGCACGTCACGCCCACACTTTATACCGAAAGTGCCAATGCCTTCATTCATTCTTGATTTATAATAGAGAGGATATAGATTGTGGGTTGCTCAAAATTTCATCCAGGTTTCCAAGTGCCGGACAATGATTTAAAAGATGTATTCTGGTATCATCTTCTTCCTCGTCATTAAAGTTTCTGCAGAAATCATATTTTACATCCGACTTTGTTGTGTGAGCTAAATTCCTCAGTTGGATAACTTTCTCTGGGAAGTATAAACCCTTGTCATAATAAAATCGCCGTTATTTTCATTATAATATCAGAATCCAGAGCGGGTTCAAATTCCAAGCTTAAGCTACCTAATTATCTATTCCCTTCTTTATCTCTCTCTCTCTCTCTTTTCAGTTTTTATTTAAAATAAAAAAAAAATTCAAAATATTTCTCATTTTATTACAGAAAATTAATTTAAAAATCTTTTCAAAAAATAAAATCTTTTTTTATTTTTAAAAATTAAGAGTCATCATTCCAAGCAAATTTCATTAATTAATTTAATGTTCTGATTTAATTAATTTAATTACATTAATAATTAAACATTTTAAGTCATTTTTCAGTTTTGATTTTAATTTGTCATTATTTTAAAAACAAAATTATTTTTATTTTATTTTTTTTTATTTTTTCATTAAAGCATTAGACTGGATTTAATAAAAAAATAAACTTCACTTCTTTTTAATATAAATTAATGATTATTTAATAATTACTTTAAATTTATTTTTAATTATAATTATTATTTAAAAATTTAAAAAATGAAAGTTAAATAATTAATTGATTTTAATTATAATTATTTAAAAAAACAAAAACAAAAACTGGAAACAAACCAAGCAAGTCATTTAATTTAGTTTTTTATTAATGATTTTATTTTAATTAATTCATTAATGCATTAGAATTCATTAAACATTAAACAAATTATTTAAAATATCATTGAAATGGCGAGGAATGATACTCATAGGGCCTTCAATTTCATTTGACATTAAATCCTCAAAACTAAGCCTTTATAATTAATAATCATTATCAGAATCATAAGAAAAATTTTAATTTTAAAATTAATTTAGTTTAAAAAAAATCATAATTAATTAATTAATTAATTCATCCATCATTTTAAGTTTTTTTTTTTTCAAAGAAATTTTTAAAATAAAAAACATAAGCATTAATTAAAGTGCAATTGAATTAAATGTTTGCCTAATTACAATTAGTTTTTACGTACATATTCATTATTTTTAAAATTTAATTAATTTAATTAAAGAATTTAATCAAATCTAATTAAATTATTAATTAATTAATAATGCAATGAATTTGTAAGTTAAAATGATTTTAGTAAATAAAATATTAAATAAAGTTTACAAAAAAAAAAACAAAAAAAAAACAACCTTATTTTTATTAAAGAACTTATTTTACGATGGACCGAAGTACCGTTTCAAAAAATAATAGGTACACCTAAAAAAAACCCCCTCAATTTCTTAATGATGTCTGCAACGCGCCACGTACATAAATGAAACAAATGATTGAGAAAGTTAATTTAAAAAAAGCAGCAAACCTATCCCTCTTTTCGTTACTAGGAAGAAATAAAATGCTAGAAAAATAATCATGGAGGAACACAATAGAACCCCCCCCCCCCCCCCCCCCTCCCCCCCCCGCCCCCCCCCCCCCCCCCCTCCCCCGCCCCCCCCCCCCCCCCCCCCCCGCCCCCCCCGCCCCCCCCCCCCCCCCCCCGTGTTTTACGACTATGCCGGTCTTTATATTCACTTCCCCATACGTCTTCGTAGCGTATAACAGTCATAGCATTGTGGCGAAAAACTTGACACCAAATTATAAGTGATTTGGGCAATCACTGCCTAAACCATCTATCAATGTATGAAGCGCATCAAATGAATTGTTTCAAAGACGACAGACAATTAAAACAACTCTCGACATACAAAACATTCATGCTACGTTGTCGTCCATTTGCTACTGTAATTTTGAAACGTTGGATAAGACATGAAAAGAAATTGCTGTGTGAAACAAAAGCCCAGATAAACTAAATTACCGATCTGCCTGCCATCACCTTTGGCATCAGCATCACCCATCATCATCATTAATTGTGTGTTAATAAGACAGCCTCTAGCCTGTAGCCTCGCGCAGCAAGAGTTCGTCGTAATTATTACACAATAAAGG